>JACEGR010006017.1:0-65801 GCA_014170235.1 Listronotus bonariensis | reverse complement strand
CATATCTTCATAATCCGCCATGTTTACACACAAGCGTCTAGCCCCTTGGAAGCAACTATTGATCCTGGCTTTATTTATAATATTTTTAACAATTTTTTTGTTCGAAATCAATAAACCTAATGACTTTAACCTAAAAATAACAAAAAACTGCAAAATAATCCATAAATATAGTTTTTTATTTTCTGATTATTTTCAAGGCAATAGCATTGGAAAAATCCCAAAAATTCAGTTTTTCTTAATATCTGGGTAATGATTATGTTTACAAAAAAAGGTATATAGCCTCTACGATAGAGCTTTTACAACTGCATCTTTTTGTATTATAAACTTTTTATAGTGTCCTTTAGTTTTTGAGATATTTATGATTTTACTTTTTCCTAAAATGTTTAATTTCTCAAAAACTATAAAAAATACAACAAATCTTATTAAACAAAAAATATAGACAATTAAAATGCCCATCTTAATTGTTATTTGACAAGATTGCATAGCTTAAATAATAACACAGACATAAAAGAAAATGTGATTTTTAATAAAATTTTTAGCTGAAAATGCTAAAAAATAGAGATTTTTTATTTATAATATTTTTACCAATTTTTTTGTTCAAAATCAATAAACCTAATGACTTTAACCTAAAAATAACAAAAAACTGCAGAATAATCCATAAATATAGTTTTTCCAGGATCCAGGATCAATAGTTGCTTCCAAGGGGCTAGACGCTTGTTGTTTACACTCCTATTGACGGTCTTACGCATGCGTTAAAAAACAGCCCTGTATTTCCAAAAACAGCCCTGTATTTCCAAAAACAGCCCTGTATTTCTAAAAACAGCCCTGTATTTTCAAAAACAGCCCTGTATTTCTAAAAACAGCCCTGTATTTCCAAAAACAGCCCTGTGTTTCCAAAAACAGCCCTGTATTTCTAAAAACAGCCCTGTATTTTCAAAAACAGCCCTGTATTTCTAAAAACAGCCCTGTATTTCCAAAAACAGCCCTGTATTTCTAAAAACAGCCCTGTATTTCTAATATACGTTAAAAACTGTTAAGGCCTTATTTACTCTCAAATAACATATTTATTTAAAAAATTAGTGTTAATATATTTATTAAAAATAATTGTTTAAAAAAGAATGACTAAAATCAAACCACTAGAAGCCAAGATATACGTTAAAAATGTTAAAGCCCTATTTACACTCAAATAACATAATTATTAAAAATTTTAGTATTAATATCTGTAGATTTATAAAAATTAAATTATTAGCAAAAGAACAACTAAAATCGGTCTACTAGAAACCAAAATATACGTTAAAAACTGTTAAGGCCCTATTTACTCTCAAATAACATATTTATTTAAAAAATTAGTGTTAATATATTTATTAAAAATAATTGTTTAACAAAGAATGACTAAAATCAAACCACTAGAAGCCAAGATATACGTTAAAAACTGTTAAGGCCCTATTTACACTCAAATAACATAATTATTAAAAATTTTAGTACTAATATTTGTAGATTTATAAAAATTAAATTATTAGCAAAAAGAACAACTAAAATCGGTCTACTAGAAACCGAAATATACGTTAAAAACTGTTAAGGCCCTATTTACTCTCAAATAACATATTTATTTAAAAAATTAGTGTTATATTTATTAAAAATAATTGTTTAAAAAAGAATGACTAAAATCAAACCACTAGAAGCCAAGATATACGTTAAAAACTGTTAAGGCCCTATTTACACTCAAATAACATAATTATTAAAAATTTTAGTATTAATATTTGTAGATTTATAAAAATTAAATTATTAGCAAAAAGAACAACTAAAATCGGTCTACTAGAAACCAAAATATACGTTAAAAACTGTTAAGGCCCTATTTACTCTCAAATAACATATTTATTTAAAAAATTAGTGTTATATTTATTAAAAATAATTGTTTAAAAAAGAATGACTAAAATCAAACCACTAGAAGCCAATATATACGTTAAAAACTGTTAAGGCCCTATTTACACTCAAATAACATAATTATTAAAAATTTTAGTATTAATATTTGTAGATTTATAAAAATTAAATTATTAGCAAAAAGAACAACTAAAATCGGTCTACTAGAAACCGAAATATACGTTAAAAGCCTCGGCCCCAATTATACCTCGTTTGGCGTTTTAATTATCATATCCCCAATGGCCTAGTGGTATATGGCGTTGGATTCTCACACAGGTGGTCAGGCTGTCATGGGTTCGACTCCCAGCGCCGGCGAGACTTTTTTAATTTATAGGTGATGACGTCTGGTCCCAATTATACCTCGTTTGGCGTTTTAATTATCAAATCCCCAATGGTCTAGTGGTATATGGCGTTGGATTCTCACGCAGGTGGCCGGGTGTCATGGGTTCGACTCCCAGCGTCGGCGAGACTTTTTTAATTTATAGGTCGTTTCAATTTTAAGTTTAGGTGATGACGTCATCGATGGTTAGTTACCCCTATCTAGCACGTGGTGACTTAGGGCATTAAAAATTCTAATTTTGCGTTAGGGGTTGGGATGGCTATAAAACTGCAGATCGAACCTTAAATTTCTCCTATATGAAAATACATAGTAAAAACTACCCTTATTGCCGCAGAAACGGCATAGCTCTTCTACTCAAATATAATTTTTTATTGCCATTAAATTTATTAGATCAGTTCTGCTAGCAGTAAGCTTATTAATGTAAATTTGTTTAATGGAATATAAAAACTCTTTGTATGGCCGTATTTTCACTACTAAACTGCTGTTCAATTCAACTGCAATTGAATATTTTTTGGGTAAATTTCAAATCGTTATTATTCCTAAATAAGATGCAATAATAAAATGCGGAAAAAGATGGCTGTTTCATTTGTAACAAGTTTTTTTGTTTTTATTCTACAGTGTTTAAAAGAAAAGTCCAACTTTTTACAACAACTTTGTCAAGAGCGAGATTCTACACAAAATATATATTTTTGTTTTTACATTATATAGTGTTATTTAGTAAACCTCTTTAATAAAAGAAAACTAAGTTTTTCAAATTTTTGATATCTGTTCCATTTTTAAGATATTATTTTTCTTTTTTAAAAAAGTAATTTTTTTAATACTGTCCTGGCTGTATTTAACAGTTTATCGCTGTGATCAATTTTTTAAGATAATTTAAAAGGTTCGTTAGTACCCTTTTAAAACTCTATTAAATTTTATTTCAAAAAATGTAATAACGCGTCGCGTCAGTAGCATAGTAAATGTAATTTGGGTTTTTATAAAAAAAAAAAAGGTATCAATGGCGTGAATGCTATTTTTGACTTACCAGAGGATCATTACCACCAGCGTACCGAGTGGGGGAAGTCACCGGTAAAAGGGTCTTCCAAAAGGAAAAAATGGGCCCCCACGTGTTTAAAAAGAACTTATTGTTCGAAATAAAAAGATGGTATCCCACTTTAACCGGGTCTCTTTTTAACCTAAAGCCAATCCTTTTTCTTGCGCCCAGGTTTTTTGTGGTTGTCAAAAATTTTTATGCAAAGAAAGTACTAAGGTACTCCAGGGGCGGTCATATCGACTTTTTGAGGGGGGGTGTGAGGTGCCAAAAAACAAAAATCTTGGCGCTCCTAGAAAGAAACAAATTTTTCAAATTTTTAAAAGAGCAAAAAAAAGGTCCTCTCACCTATTTTTTTCTTGTTCCTTCATTCTTTAATTTATAAAATTACAAAAAAATCCCACGTATTTCAAAAGCAAAATAAAACAAGATCCTTACTTCTCACTTTTCAATTCCATGATCACCCTTACCCCTCGGACCAGCCCTGAGGGGGCATATCATCATTGAATACCCAAAATGCCCATATTTGCCATTACATATGTATGAAATACAAAGGATGTGGCATTAAAGGGGGGCCATGGCCCCCCTATGACCGCCTCTAAGAGGCTCCCTCTATTTTGCCGCCCTGGGCCCCGATACCTGTAGGAACGCCACTGATCATTGCATCGCCGTAATAGTTTGTAATTCGGGTTATTTTAGGGAATTTATCGATTGACATAAAACACACGTTAACATTTTTTAAAATTATAATATATTAAAAAAAAACATATGATGATTTAAAAATCATAGCTTTATTATTTGTATCTTCTTAGGAAAGTAGGGCATGATTTTAAAAAGAAATTCAAATAATGTTTTAAATGTCTTAACTTTTGAGACACATACAGGGGTCAACTTTAAAAAAATATTTATATGTTTTTTTTTATCATAGTAGGGGAGCCAACGTTACTAAATAAAGATTTACTCAAGCGTCATAGCGACCTATTGCGTTACAAAGCTTAGATAATAAGAAAAAAATGATATATAATGTATACCTTTTCATCGGTGGGGTTTTCTTCATAATAAAAAAAAGCCACGCTCGAAAATGTCAAAAAGATGTTTCTTCTACAACTTTAAATGGATGCATACTTATCTTCAGACAAAGATTTCCATGACCATTTGGAATAAAATCGTAATTTGTAATGGCATAATAGTAAATAATGTTTTTCCGGCTTAAAACGTCGCATAAATTTGTGATATATCGTTGAATTTAGAACTAAAATACGCGGTTATTAAGTTTAAAACCAAACATTCCGCCTATTTTAAAAAAACAAAGTTGTGATGATGGCTCAAGGACGAAACGTCGGGTCTTAAAATTAATGAAATTATTTTACAGAACAGAAAAAGTGGCAACGATAATGTGTCGTTTGTTTTAAAGTATCTCTTCAAATAAACTAAGATAAAAATTAATACTGTTTTGCAAATTTTGTTTTCTTTTTAGATAATTTCGAAATGGCTGCAAATATTTAAATTTTTAAAATGGAATGTTGTTAAGCATAAAAATAATTTACAATAACTTTACCCCAATTTAACGAACCCAGTATATCTTACCGTTCCCGAGATCCTCGTGGTGCCCCTTGAATTTATAACACTCTGTATAGTTATATTGTTTGTGGTAGCACTTTATTAAAGATAGACATATATTTGTATTGAATTTTTTAAAGCTCTTTAAAATATAAAGGGTTATTTTTAAGTTGGTACTTTTCTTTTAACACTGTATATTTTAATTTTTTCAAACGAAAACCGTTTGTTGTACGAAAAAATATCCAAGACCAGATTAGATTAGACCAAATTAATCTTAAAGTAAATAAGTTTTTTAAAAATAATATTGATTTAAAAAAGCACTGGCGTACTATTTTTTTATTCAATAAAAATCTTCTTCGAACGTAACTGGTTTTTTTAATTTAAACATTTGCGGACTAAATTTTATTTAAAAAATTTACTTATTTTCTTGCATTTAATACAGCGTTAAATAGAAGGAACCAACTTAAAAATATCCTTGTATTTTTAATGGTAATAAATATACAGAATATGTGATTTAAAAAAATTATACTTTTTGTCGTACTTTAAACCTAAAGATATAATAAAAATCTGATTGCTGATTCGAAAAATTTAGCATTCCAATAAATTTACGTTTTTAATTATTTAGTAGGATTTGAAAAAATAAGGTTTATGTAAGTTAATAATACCCGGTACATCCAATTATTTATTAAAGGTTAAACTTGAAAACATTTTTATAATATCCGAATATTTTAGGAAACGTAGACAAGTATACGTAATCTTAGGGGACGTCCATTAATCAGGAGATGTTTTCTTAACAAAATGTTAACCTCCTCTCCTTTAGTAATACTTGGTAAGGTTTTAAACTAACCTCCCTTCCTATTCCCTATCACATGTATTTTTTGGTACTAAATATATTATTATTCTTATGATTTTCAAAAAAAATTATCTTTAAATAAAAGTAAGTTTAATCTAATCTTATTCTAGATAATAAAGAACCGTTATAAAAATATTCAGATAGACAATAAAATTGGACGCTTTTCAACAAAAAATAAATACACGTAATATCATCCCTATACCCTCCCCCTAGTGATGTTTAGTGATTTTTTCCGAACTCCTTCCCTCCACCCTGTTCAAGTCTCACGTAATAAATGGACGACCCTTTATTTAATTGTTTAAGGCCGCGAGATGTTGAGTGCTTTTCTGGCTCTATGTGTGTTACCCTTCCGATATGCAGCAGAGTTATTTATAACTTCATGTTTTAAAGAACATTTGAAAAAATAATAAAATAATATATATTTTATTGTTATAATAAGTATTACTTTATTGAATAATAACCCTTATAACCGAAAAACATATTTTCTTCATTATTTATTTTCTTTTAGATCTTCTTGCTCCTATTATTATAATGGTCGTTTTGTTTGCTTTAAATGGAGTAGTTATTTTTTACATTCACCGAGCGAAAAAGAAGTAAGTATTTTATTATTTAATTATTTTTAGTAGGATGAAATTTAAGTTATAATATTTATTCATTTACTATAGGAGATGCTACAGGTAATTTGTTTATTATTTTAGTTTAAGAGTTATTCCAGTTTTAGGGGATAAGTAAAATTGAAAATTGCATTTTTAGTTGTTAAAGCACGGTCAAAATATGGTTTCTGGAGTGTTGTGTTTTGTTGCTAAATGTAGCTTTTTTGTATTTTTTACCTTTGACGACATTCAGAAAGCTGATCTGAGCTTTCTCTAGTTTTAATACACCTTTTTTTAACTAACTTACAAAACGTACTCACACCACAGTCTCTCACTACTACCACACAAATATTTTCTATTTTAGCACAATTTTAACATCTTTTTGTTTTTCAGTTTTTTTAAGCAGTCACGTTCTTCGAATAACAAAAGTCAGCCAGAAACAGGTTGTGTTTCTTACGGTTCCATGGATAACAAAAATAGTTCTTTAAGAGGTGCTAATAGAACAACACTTTGCAACCCCAAAGTTACTAAATTATAGTATTTTTGCAAAAATTTTAACTCAGAAACATCACAATCGTATATTTTTATATCTTACTGATAAAAAGTGTTTAGGAAAAATATACATATAGGGTGTCTCTAATAGATGGGGAAAGAATGCTACCATAAATTACTTAGGCTAAAATGTGATATTCTAATCAGTCCAAAAGTGGATGATTTCGGAAATACAGGGTGTCAAAAGTTTAATCTGGTTATAGTATTTTATAGATAATTTTGTGTAAAAAAATTAAATCTGCTCTCATTTTATTTGTAAAATTTTAATCAAGCAACCTGCAGTGTCTTACAGGCGTTTAAAACGAAATATCTTTTTAAGCCACTCTGTATTTAAGTTTAAAAAATGTATTCCTAAACACGTTTTATCTAAAAAGGGTTACCTGATAAAAGTTGATCTGAGCACCCGTTTTTGAGATATCGGGTTTAAAAAAAAATCCATTCCTGTAGGCCAGTTCTAAACTATACAAGTTGTTTTAGAATAAGATGTTGATCTTAGGGAGTGTCAATTCTTATAGAAAAGTTCAAAAAGTTCAAAACTTTTGAGATACATGGTGGTAAAATTAAAAAAAATAGCTTTTTCCACTGTATTTCAAAAGTTAAGACATTTAAGATATAGGTTCATTCCGTTATTCCTAAAATCACATAAGGATTCACACAGCCTCAAAGATCAGCATCTTATTCCGAAACACTCTATACAATATGAGCAATGCGTTTTCGTTCATCGGCCGCCAATACAATAACAAAACAAGCACTATGATTCACGCCTGTTTACATGCTGGTATTTAGTTAAATTCTCTCTTTTCTTCACATTGCCTATGTGTTATAATATTTAACTGAACCTGTATAGCTTAAACTTGGCTGGCTGGCCACATAAGAAATGAATATTTAATCCAGATATCTCAAAAATGGCTCCTCAAATCAATTTTTACCAGGTGTACCCACTATTACACCTTTATTAGGTAAAATCTGTTGAAGAATAAACATATTTATCTACAAGATAAAAAATTATTTTGTTTTAAATGTCTGTAGATACTGCAAGTGGCGCCTCTTGCTAAATTTAAACAGTAGCAGATTTAAATTGTTTACCTTACAAAACCCCCTCCAGCCAAATATTGTGACAATACAGCTGTTATTAATAAAGCTATTATTAAAAAAACTAAAACTAGATTGAACTATTGACACCCAGTATCTCCAAAATCATCCACTTTTGGACTAAGGTAACTTAAGTTAGATTGTCATATTTTATCCCGAGAAATTGGTGGTAACAGTATTTTTACCGCATGTTTTAGAGACACACTGTATATAATATTTGAGATAACTCAGATTTAGCTCAGAGTTTTATATTGACTTAGGTAAAGTATATTTTTGGGTTCGTTGTTAACTCTGTTGTACCATATATTCTTGTACAACCTAAATAAATTTGGTTTTTGAGGAGCGATTTAAATTTAATTAAAAATAAATAAAAATTCAATATTTTTTAAGATTTCTTTTTAAATTTTATGGTATGACTTTTGCAAAAATACGTTATACACCTCACACTAACAACCTATTAACTATTCTTGTATTCATTGCCTGTAATTACATTTAATATCATAATTGCATGATTTAGTAAGTACCAGTATTTATTGATCCTATAATGGGTGATACATTGGAAGTACCTAAAAAAAAAATACAAAAATTAACTTTATTAAGTAATATCTATTATTATACGGAAGAACTATATCTTACATTTAGTTTTTAAAGATTATGCCTTTTAAATGTTGGCCTTGACTGCGCCTAACAGTTTGACATTTGGACCCCCTCATCTATCCAAAAATACCTACTAGAATAGTACTTCTAAATGAATCACCCGATATTATCTTATTTGGCCTTTCTTTATTATATATAATAGTTTAATTGTTATTAACATTTTTAAAAACATAATTTGTTCTTAATGGTATTATTTAAAATGTATTCCAAGAATAACGATATGGAATTGTAAAAAAAAGAATTTATATTCCATCCAGATTAAAAAAAAAAAACAGAAAACCTACCAACAAAAGAACCGTTTCTTTATCAGAATTACTAAATTAATTCTATTAGTTTTTCTTATAATCCTTATAAAAATATGTACCTTGTATGGGCAAACGCCAGATTCAAGGATAGACAGAATATTATTAAGTTGGTATTTCCTTTTAACACTATATTGAATGCAAGAGAATAAGAGAAATTTTTAAATAAAAATATGATTGAAAATGCTTCTTTTCCGAGATACAGGGTGTTAAAGCTTTAAACGAAAAATGCATTTTTATCATAACTTTCCTACCATTCCAGATATTCTTACAAAATGTGGCACACATGCTGTAAAAGTTTTTAAAAATTTCTTCCAATTGTTTTTTTCAATAGTAAAATAGTTCGCCACTGCTTTTCACCCGAATCAATAACATTTTTAAAATACTTATTTACCCTGGTATCTTGACATTTTTTCGTACGGGAAACGGTTTTTGTTTAAAGAAATAAAAGCTATTTTGATGCATGGCAAAATCGCTAAAATCTGATATGGTGTTTTGTATGTAAAATTCCTTTGGTGTCTAATTTGTATTAAAAAGGGTCAACTACTACAATATAAATTTAATTAAAAAATGTCTTAGTAGTACCAGACTTTATCAACTAAAGAATAGTTAATGCACTCGACAAAGCGTCTCCAATCAGGCCCCTCCTACCCCGCCTATCCTCCGACGACTTGCTGGCTAAAACAAAGCCTGTTATCTTTTTCTATACTGTGCAGTCGCTAGCTTCGCATGGTACACGATTGCTAGCACTGTTTGAAAGTCGCTTTCAAACGCGCCGCGAGAGAGTACATTAACTATTCTTTTAGTTAACATACTCTAGTAGTACATACTTTAATAAAAATTAGACAAAAATAAATTTTACATACAAAACACCATATCAGATTTAGGCGATTTTGCGATGAATCAACTTGGCTTTTATTTCTTTAAACGAAAACCGTTTGCCATGCAAAAAATACATTTACGGAATTTCTGCCTGACTTAAATATCATGCAATAAATGACAGATGTAAACCTACCATAACTCCAAAGCAAATAAGTATTTCAAAAATAATATTGATTTGAGAAAAAAGCAGTGGCGTACTATTTTTTCTTTTGAAAAACTTTTATACAAATCTTGTTCGAACGCCAATGGTAGAAATTTTTTTAAAACTTTTGTAGCAGAAAATGTAATGTAATGGTTAAAACGAGTGTACCAAATTTTGTGGAATTATCTGAAGTGGTAGGAAGTTATGATAAAATGTGATTTTTTTTCTTAAAACTTTAACACACGGTATCTCGGAAACGAAGCATTTTTAGACATAATTTTATTTGAAAAAATATCTTATCTTCTTATTTTCTTGCATTCCATGCAGGGTGTCCTCTAATTAATGGTACACAGAAAACCCACAGATTCCTTATGCCAAAATATAAAGATTTTACCACACATACCTATATCCAAAACTTGATAATAAAGAAGAAACATGGTGTCAAAGTGAAAAAAAAATATTTTAAATTTATTTCGATAACTTTTGATACGTTTTAACTACTCCGTATCTAAAGGTTTTTTGACATAAGCTATTTAGATCTGATATTAATTTTTATGTGTAAACTAAAGGGGGTTAGCTACACTGTTTAAATTTCTTTAAAACGTCCTATCTTTTTTGTGCTACACTGTATGTACCATCCAAGTAAACCCATACACTCCCCAATGATTTCTACACAAAAAAGGTATACTTTGTAAGAGTGGCTCCGAGCAACCGTTTTCAAGATATTTGAATTTAAGTGGTTTACTGCAACCAAAAAATGCCTTTATCAACAGCGTATTAGGCTGTGTTTATGTCGGAGAGGTTTTAAGCGAGGTTGGCAGCGCGGCGCGACCGAATCATCCTTATGTTACTGTACCATAAAGGTGATTTTGTTGCTGCTAACCTCGGTCCTCGTCATAAACACACACTTAGCCATAACTACAACTGCAATGTATTCTTCCATATACTTTTTGGGTGCACTACAACACTTAAATGCAATTATCTTAAAAGTTGCTCGGAGCCGTTCTTACAAAGTATACCTTTTTGTGTAGAAAGCATAAGGAAGTTAAACTGGTTTATTTAGCTAGTACATTCAAAGTAGCACAAAAAAGTTGGGACGTTTTAAAGAATTTTAAATATTGTAGCTCGCCTAGTTTACACATAAAAATTAATAATCTAAATATCTCATGTCGAAAAACCCTAGATACCGAGTTTTATTGAAATATGTCAAAACATATCAAAAATTATCGAAAAAAAAATATTTTTCACTTTGAAACCCTGTATGATTTTTATCAACTTTTGGATATAGGTATGTTTGGTTAAATCCTAATATTTTGACCTAAGGAATCTGTGGTTTTTCTGTGTTCCATTAATTAGCGGACACCCTGTATAGATAACAATAACCCTGTGTATATAGATTCTGTGCTTACATAGAAACGATTAACCCTATAGTAGGGGGCTCACGATGCTAAATGGGGATTTACTCGAGCGTCATAAAGACCTATTGGGTTGCAAAGCTTAGATGATAGAATAAAAAATGATATATAATATATACCTTTTCGTCGGTGATGGAAGCAGTTATAGCTTTTTTTTAATGTCAAAAAATACTGTTATTATTTCGGCTTGTGGAAATCGTTTGGATCGTATCGGATTATATATTTTCGTTATCCTTAAATTATTTTTTTTAATAGAAAAAGTATCCACACTTAAGAATGGTATAAGTAATGATGATGTTTTTACAACGAAACCCCTCTTTGGCCCCCTTCCATTACTAACTTGTAAATCACAAAAAAAATTAAACCAAACAACAAAAATCTCTTAACAATAAAATTTTAAAAGAAAAATGTATTGAATGATTTTATAAATAATTAAAATAATTATTTTGAAAGTTCACAGAAGGATCTACTTTTGTACACATTTTTTTATCAAGAGTAAAAGATAAGCTTTATGTTCAAAACGTGTCCAAACCCCATTTTTACAATTTGCAGGGCCGTTTTGATGGGAATATTATAATTATTGCAGAATTATAATCTTTTATGTTAAGTTAATTAAAAAATGCAATTTGCAATTTTTACTTTGGTATACCGAAGGTATAGTGTCGTAGTTCATTCACAGGTTATAAAAATTTTTTTGTCTTTTTATTATATAGTGTGTCCAAAAAATTAGAGAATTAGAAATTTTTGAACCAAACCGGACGATCTTCCGTACTGCAGGGTAAAACCATACGCTGAATTCAGTGTACTAAATATCGGCAATGTTGCCAGATCTTCAGTTTCACAAAAGCAATTCAAAGTTTTTAAGTGTGAATAGGATATCTTTTTTTTTATTTTATTATTGGATGCCCAGTGCCGGATTTAAGCATAGGCAACATATAGTAATAGGCTGTTGCCTATGTTGCCCATGCGGCCACCACCACACAAAAAAAAATCAATAGGGGCTCAGTAGAAACAAAAAATTACGTTGTTAGTTTTGTTACAAATAGTTAGCCTAAAAACTTATATAAGCGGAAAAAGTTAACATTTAAAAATCTCCGAGATCAAGCCACTGGCGAAGCGAAGAAGCTATGAAACATAAAAAATTTTAAAGAGCAAAAAAACCCTTTTTACTATTCCTTCTTATGCTCTACCTTACAGGGGAGGTCCACCAATTTTTAAGGGCAGCGCTCGTCCCTCCCAAACGTGCATGCGCGTACGTATGCACCTAACTCGACATAATAAACAGATTTTTTTGTATAAACAGAAACAGACAAAAAACAGTTGAGTATCTAACTTCAACATAACAGGTGTATTTATTACATAATTAAATAAACTCGTTTCTTTTTTGTAAGTAAATAATACATGATACTCTTGGCAACAAATTCATACATTTCAAACTATTTATTTATAGTTCAGTATGAAAATTTTGAACAGAACAGAAGATTAGTTATGGGACATACATAATATATGTATAAATTGTTGTGTAAAAATAATGTTAACGAGTGTTTTAAGCTGTTTTTAAAATTTGAAAGATTTCTTGCATGAAAGTTTTCTTGCTGCAATTTTTTCGATCTGAACACGTGCACTTTGCAAAAAGCGAATTTGGGACACATATAAAGTGTATAAATTAGAAGCGAAAAATGCTTTTTGGCACGAAAGAGAAATCCAAGCTTTTTGAAGCTGCCGTGGCTATAGATACAATGTGTTTATGCCAGTTAAGGTTACTTTCAAATTTGACGCCCACAAGATTGAAGGTATCTTTGCTCTGTAAAACTTGGCCGCTCATAAGTAGAGGATGAGTATTTGATTACTCTTTTCGCGACAAGGAACATGGTTGTGTTTTGGATGCATTAAAGTGGACGAGATTTTTGGCGCCCCAATCCAATATTAAATTAAGATCCTGCGAAAGAGATATCTGCAAAGCTCTGCGTTTGTTTTCCAAGTCAGGTTTAGTGATGGGTTTAGGAACCTGAAAACTGGAGTGAAGGGTACTATCGTCGGCGAAACTATGAATGGAATTAGTTGTGGACGAGAGAAGGTCGTTGATGTGAAGAAGAAACAAAGTTGGTGCCAGAACTGAGCTCTGAGGGACTCCAGCATTTACTTGATGAAAGCTGAAAGAATGGCCGTCCATAATAACTGATATACGTCGATCAGATAGATAATTAGAGAGCCGATTGTCAAAGGAGTCTTTGGCTTCAGAAATTGTTTGATTGTAGTTGTTTCTTGCTTCAATGCTGGCCTGTTGGTTGTCTGGACTAGGATCCTGTAGAAACTTCTTGTGAGCCTAAACTTTTAAAATTCTAGCTTTATCACAAGATTTGGAAAACCAGGGTTTGTTTTTGGATTGCTTGGGGTTCTTGATGGTGTGTGGAATATAGGTTTCAATGCCCAATTGAATTGATTTAGTTAGTTGATTGCAAATTTCCGAAGGATCACGAGAAGAAAAGCAGATGGAATTCCAGGGGTAAGTGGCGAAGAAGTTCCTTAGGCCATCCCAGTCGGCTGAGTTGTAGTACCATTATGTTCGTAGTGGCATGTATTCATTTACCTCGGGATGTGCAGGGTAAGATATAGTAACTAAGCCATGATCTGAGCGACCTAGGGGTGCTGTAACAGATGTTTGATAGAGTTCGGGGTTGGTAGTAAGAAAGAGATCTAGGGGATTTGAACTATGATTTGGGATTCTAGGAAAGTAGGTGGGTTTCATAATAAGGTTGGTAAGAGAGTTACTGACTGCGAACATTTCGGCTGCTCTGCCTTGGGGGTTTTTGAAGAGCCCAGCCAATCCTTATTATGGACATTAAAGTCGCCAAGCACGATTACTTCAGCCGATGGAAACTGAGAAATTATGCTATCGATCTTTGAAGAAAGAATTTGTCTAAAAACTTGACAAAAACATTTGGAAATTTCAGGTTTTAAATGTTTAACATTTTTGTAATTATTTTCGTAAATTTGTCATGTATCAAAGTGGTTATTACTCTTTTTCTTTAAAAACTATGCATCCTTCGGGAAAAAGTCAATAGATCAAATTTGTTTCATTTAATGGGGATTTTAAAGATAATTTTTATTTTAGAAATAAGCAGTGGCGTACCATTTTTTCTTAAAAAATAGTGCATACAAATGGTACTAACCTCACTGGTAATTTTTTTTAATGTTTTACATAAAAAGAAATGTCTTTTGCTGTCATAATCAATGTACCAAATACCAAATAAATATCTAGAGTGGTTTAAAAATTATGATAAAAAAATGTTTTTCTTCTCCAAAAGGAGGCATTTCCGGACATAAGTTTATTTAGGAAACTAGGGTTAATTTTCGACGTAGAATATGCCATCAAAATTTGATGCGTAAATTTTGGAACAGCCTGTAAAGTGCCAAAGTATAGTTTAATTGAATAAACGTTAGCCAGCTTATTTAGTCATTCTCTTTTTAAGTTGACCTTAATAAAAAGTTTTAACAGTTAACCCTAAACGATTTGTGAACCTGCACCACGTGCCTTTGGGCCGTCGAAGTCTAAATCCTGCGCTGTGGATCCCGCTGTGTTTTTCTGCACAGGTTGTCCCATTTTGGTTAAAATAGCGGGGTATCTCAGTTATTATTTAAAATAGAACCTTGCAGTTTTCGCAAACCTGAGCTACTTGTGAAACGAAAGATACCGTAAATATTGTAGTTTCAGGGCTTCAGGGTGATTTTAAAAATTTTACATTTTCAGGTACCCCTTGTATCTGAGTTGGTTGATAACGAATCACAAAGATAAAAACGGGTTCTTATATAACTTCTTACGTAGAAGGCGTAGTCGGAATATTTCCAAATATTCTTGTTTTAAAAATATTGACTAATGATGTTTTTTTTTTAATGAACACCCTAAATATTTTTTCAAAAAATAAATTAGTATTATCAATTTTCATAATTCATATACAAAATTTTGCAGTGGGCCATCGAAACAAATTAGTTAACATAATGACTGGATTACTGTAGTGGTGCCTAAAATCGTTCGTTCGTTAAATGGAGCATTTTTATATTCAAAAACTCAATTTTAACTAGATAATCCTCATGCCAAAACTGATGAGGCACCAGTTTAAAAGTTGCAAGGTGTAAAAAGTAATATCTACGCAGTCTACACCTATTATTTTTACTAAATTAAACATTATTTTTGCAATTAAAAATTAGAGAGAAAAATTGGACTTTTCTTTATTATTGTATAAAAAAAAACAGCGAGAATCCAATAATAAAATAAAAAATAGGTCTCCAATGTAAATTTAATAACTTGGAATTGATTTTTGCGACTTTGAAGATCTGGCAATATCGCCGATATCAGCACTAAATTCAGAATATGGTTTACCGGATGGATTGATGGATGGTTGGACTACCGAATTTTGTCCAGTTTAATTAAAAATTATCTGATATATTTTGAGCGTTTCCGAACTTTTTGGACACAATGTGAGTATCTAAGTATTATGAAGGGCGGTTTACCGTGGATGGCGCATTTAATGAATTTTGATGCATAGTTCTGGACATGAAAAGCATAAAGTTCGATCTTAAAGGCGTCATGAAATACTCGTTGAGTATTTTCATTAAAATTTACCTATTATACAGACTGTCGACGGATGGGGTTTACAAATAAAACAAATATTTAATTTTTTGAAAAAAGTCATTTTTGCTTTAAAAAAAATATGATTCACGAAAAAAAATGTTGATTTGTATACATGGTACGCAAAAAATTAAAAAACATGTTTTTTCTCCAAGAGTAAACTACTTTTTTTCATTTTTAAGCAAAATAAAAGACAATTGTAGTTTCACCATAGACCCCCAGAACAATGCTAAATTTTTGGTCATCAGTTTGGACGCTGGCTTGGCTGAATTTATGAAGCGGCAAATTATACGTACTGTTTACATGTGTACTCGATGGATACCCGCTTCATAAATTCCACGAAGCGAGCGTCCAAGCTGATGACCAAAAATTTAACATTGTTCTGGGGGTCTCTAGTGAAACTACAATTGTCTTTGGCAAAATATTATTTAGAAAGTTTTTAGAATACCATTTAAATGACTTTATTAATGTTAAAGGGGTATTATAATATTTCGTAAAATTGATTTTAGAGTTATCAAAAATTATTTATTTTTCATTTTTATGATAAAATGACCTAAAAACTCTCATAATTTGTTTTTCAAACACCTGCTTCTTTCAAGTTTCTACACAACCCAATTTTTTAGCTGTAACCGATGTCATTAAGGAGTTTTCGCCAAATTATGGAGTTTACTTTTTTTTAATGATTACAAACATTATTCTAAATAAATTTTCCTAATAACATTTTGCTTAAAAATGAAAAATAAAGGTAGTTTACAGTAGTTAGAGAAAAATCATATTTTTCAAGATTTTGCGGACCCTGTATACAAAATTAACATTGTTCTCTTCGTGAATGATATTTTCTTTACAAGCAAAAATTTTTATGGAGAATGACTTTTTTCGTAAAATTTATTTTTTGTCAATTTCTTCTCTTGTAAACCCCATTCGTGGACACTGTGGACAGTCGGTATATGTTCCTTAAGTTTGGTGTAGAATTTTTCTAAAAAAAAGTAGTGTTTTTGAAAATGCTTGTTTCGGACAAAAGCCAGTTTCGTAAAAAACGTCTTAAAGCTAAAAAGTAGTTTGGGGTAAATCTCAGGTCTCGGATCTTTTTATCCAGATTTTGTCCTGAAAATCATATTTTTGTCGTTGTATTATTTTTTATTTTTTCTAAAACTATTTTTTATTAATCAAAACACATGGGATGGTGAATGCGCTACGAGAAGTGATGTCATGAACTTCTGACGTCACATAAACAATAGGTTTTTAATACCGCTGCCAGAGACACTGGCGGCGGCCTAACTGCTTTTCGTTTTGATTTTTTCATAAAGATTGTAGCTGACGTTGCTAATTTAAACTTTTTATTTTTTATTTATTTTAATGTATATTCGCTTAGTATGTCATTCACCCTTTTTCGCCTGATTGGGCATATGAAATAATATTTTAAAAAATATTTTTTTACAAAAATGTTTATTTATTTTTAGTCAAGTCATTGAACCCAGAGATGAAGAATTGGGCACTTTTACTGAGCATAAACAATGAGAAGACAACTTTAAAATCGCCTTAACGTATTGTAGTACCTAATAATGTTAATTAAATTATAAATAATTTTTGAATAAATGCAAAAATTCTATAAGATGTAATATTTATAACCTATTTATTAATTTAATATTTTAAGATTTTTTAAATTTATTTTAAAATAAAATATTTTGACAAAGCTTTCATCTTTGATTTTCAATATTCGTTTTTATATTCTCTGTATTTTTTTTTCATATTTATATTGTCTTACCTAATATTAATACCTGGTTATTTAATTAGGAACATTTTTACAAAAAAAAAAAACATAATCTTCGATTTTCATTTTGAACAAAATATATTACTATATTTTTTGACTTATTATAACTAGCAGGGTCTGAAGAGAATTTGGCCTAGAATGTCTTCCTGTTGAAGACACGACCGAGAATATCTAATTTTACGTTAAACAGGTAATGTAATGTCTTGTATCTAAAACACACTCTCTAAAAAAAATGAAAAAAATGCGTACCCAAAATATTATTTCATTTGTTTAAGCGTTAAAATAAAGTATTGAAATTTTAATTAAGAATAATGTTTGGAATCTGGGACATTTTTTGCAACTGAAAATTATGTATAGGGTGTCCGGATCTCGTTGCAATTGCAGGGTATCTTGGTTATTATTAAAAATAGAGACGATTCTCGCAAAGTGTTGCTTCTTTTTATGAAACAAAAGATTATACTAAAATATTTTTTATTGCCCTCTTAGTTTTTGATATACAAGTCGACATTCATTTTTTCCATTTTTGGACCTCCCCGTATTTCAGTTGTCTTGTAACTTACAACAAAAGCAAAAACTGATTTTGGTAGATATTGTTACGTACAATCCAGTGGTAAAGATAGATTTTTTTAATTTCATATTTTTCGAGATATGAACCGAACATAATATGATTTTTCTTATGGAACACTCTGTATATTTCTTATTCAATAAATTGTAGAGGATAAGAGCTTTTCAAAAATATATAATACCGTATAGTTATTTTTAAATTTTAGACCCTAATTGATGTTTTTAATTTTTAAATTGAATTTTGCATAGTGGCCATAATAAAGACAAGAAACCAAGGAATAAATTTAGCCCTAAGTTTATCATTGATTTCCATTTTACAGCAAAATCTGAGTTTTAACTATTTTATCTTCCCCAGCATCCCTATTTACTCCTCGATTTCTCAAGTTTTTCACGTATTAATTAAAAACTAAAATTTATAATTAGCTTTAATGCGTTTATATTTAAAGATGTGTCCAAAATCAGTATTTATCCATGATTAAAAAAAATATTTGATTTTTAGACAAAATAGTAGAGAACCATGTATGAAACTGTTACCAAAATTATTATTCAAATTTAAATTTTCAAGTTATCAGTTTAATACATGTTTTTCTAATATTTAATTTAAAAAATATATTATTTTTAAATTATGGATACATACTAATTTTGAACATTGTTTGCATAAAACAGAGTGGCGCTGATCCAAAATATTTAGTTTTTGGTTACTTAATAAGTGAAAAAACTTTCTAGAACTGAGGGTTGCCTGGTGGGGCAAATATAAATAAAAACCTAGATATTGCTAAAAAAATAAAGGACCAAGGGCTAACTTCTTCATTCTTTGGCTATAAAGTCTATATCATGACCCACTATGAAATTCAATTTTAAAATTAAAACATCAATTTAGGGTCTAAAAATAAAAAAGAACTATTAGATATTGATATATTTTGAAATGCTCTTATTCTGTATAATATAATGAATAAGAAATATAGAGGGTGTTCCATATTAAAAATAATATGTTTGGTTTAGATCTACAAAAATATATATAAAAAATCTAACTATTACCCGCTGAATTTTAAGTAAAAATATCTACCAATATCAGTTTTTACTTTTGTTGTGTTACAACACAACTGAAATACAACGGGGGTCCAAAATTGAAAAATAAATAATTTCGCCTTGTATATCAAACACTAAGAAAGCCATAAAAAATATTTTAGTCTCATTTTTTTATTAAAAATAGCAACAGTTCAAAAATGCCGCAGGTCTCTAATAACAACTGAGATACCCCGGTAATTCGTAACGTGAATCCGGACACCCTGTACTATTATTGTCTTTAATGTTTAATGATACTCTCTGTATCACTTACATACGTTTGAAAGCAGATTATTTTTAAAACTGTATATGAAGCTAATTCTATAGTACCTTTTTTAGATACAACTAAGCAGAAAAAAGTAGGTATTACGGTATTAAGCAAATTGTTTAACCTACGCTACTGGACCATTGTAATAAAAGATTATCATTATATATGAAGTAATGAGTTTTATATTTGCTATTACAATTTAAATATATATTTAAAAAAAATCTAAAAAATATAATTTAAACCTAATTTTTTGTCACAAAAATATTCTACAAATTCTTACAACTCTATGGTAGTTAGTTAAACACCGCTACGTCATACTTTGATAACAGCAAAATGCTCCAAACATAGGTCTTATCCAAGGGGTTTAGAGACAAGGTGGCCTAACTCTTTCGTTTGACAGCCGATAAATGTGACGTCAAGGGTATCCTTTTTAAAAAAGTGTCGTTATTTCTTTATTAGAGACATTTTGCACCTCTTAAAATAACAGACGTTTTTTGACCTCCTTATGGTTATTGTTATTAAACATAACGATTACGGCAGCAGTTTAAGACAGAGATTTTGCAGCCTCTTTTAAGAAATTTATCTTGCGTCTGCGCTTTCGACACGTAACCTTATTTTTGCCTGTTGTTCACCGATTTTAAAGTTAACGAAAAATCAGTATTTACTTTTATTCTTCATAAGATATAAATTGATATTTAAATATATGCAAACACTTCTGTTGATTTCGTTTTTTAAAGTAGATGCAAACAATACAGTATAAGCAAAACACAAAAAGTAAGGTTAAGTTTGGTAGTAGAATAAAAAGCAAGTGTGCCAGATTGTAACATCTAACTTAATTACTGATTTAGAATATCCGTAAAAGTGCAAGTCCGTTTGAATTTCTTAACACTATTTGATTTTTATTACTGCTATAGATTTTTCGCTAATTAGAGCCTTTGTATAAATGATATTTTAATTAATACGGCAATAAAATTTTAACCTTTTAAATAATTGATATTAAAATTTTTACAATCCGTCAACCACGCAGTTTAACAATAACGATAACGATAAGCTCTTCGGTATTCATCCCTAATTAAAGGAGTCCGGTATGTTTTGCGTTACTGCGCAGTCTCAGAATAACGTTAACCACAACGGAATTGCAAAATAAGGGGTGCAAAATGTCTCTATTGTTTTGTATAAATCGTGTTATTCGTGTTTATACAGGTTGAGCTAAATACCATAAGGAGGCGTCCATAAATTACGTGAGGTGTTTTTTTCATATTTTCAACCCCCTCTCCCCTTGGTCAGATTAGGTGAGATTTTCTTTAACCTCCTTCCCCCTATCTAATCTTACGTGAGATTTATGATAGGAATACAAAACTCTCAACTTCTCGAACCGAAATTGATGTTGTCCTCAAAAACATTTTAAAGAGCAAAAAAAAGGTTCTCCATCCAAAAAACCAACAATACACCCAAAATTTATTTTTTCCCTTTCTACCTACACAAATATTACGTGAGATTTTCACTACTACTAACCAGACCCTTCCTCCTCCCACCGTAAGATTTGGTGAGATTTTCCCGACCCCCCTAAAATGTCTCACGTAATTTATGGACGCCCCCTAACACATAGGCAATGCAAGGAAAAGAGACAATCTAACTAAATCCCGGCATGTAAACATGCGTGACTAATACTGCTTGTTTTGTTATTCTATTACTCGCCGATGTACCTAAAGTGCTTACTTAAGCAGTATTTTTGAGTAAATAGTGGATTAAAAAGACTTTAACAATTGTATAAACTATATTTTTAATTTTAAATTGGTTAAAAAAGGACTTTTATGATGTCACAATATCAGCTGTTTATTGTCATATTGAAATTGGATCACCTTCTCTTTAAACACATTTGGTCTTATCGATTACCGAGACCCTATATCTAACAATTTCCGTTGCTAGTTATTCTGTGCTTCATACAATTAACCGATGCCTATGGTAAAAAATACATGGTAAGTCAGTGCTGTTGTATGCAAACATTTGGTTCTTGATGACGAAGCTGTGACGAACTTACAGCGTTCGTACTTTTAATTAGAGAATTATTGCACAGTGAAATAAGGCCAGGCACTAATAATACCGGCCTTATTTTGACATCTGAGCTTGCGCAGATGCAAAGTAGGATAAGGACTCCCTTAATAAGTATAGTGCCTGGCTTTATTTATGTCGGTTTTAGGTCGTGCCTTATTTTGGTCTTATTTTAACTGAACTGTTCGTCTAACCGACCGGCTGCCGACCACAAAATTGAAAAGTTTTTAGAAGTAAAAGTACTTAAAACCTTGCTTCTTCAAATGTATATTTTTGTAATTGTGTTAAACAAAACCCTACAACCCAAAAAAAATAAAAGAAATCCACAGGGTTGCCAACCCTCCTGGATTTGGGCGGGAGTCTCCCGCTTTTCTGACATGTCTCCCGCCTCCCGACTAAATAGTAAAAACTCCCGCTTTTCAGACATTACCTACTACCAGATTAAAATTTAAAAAAAAGAAATAAAAAAGTCACTATACTATGTAATAATTTATTATAAACAATCTGACAACAGCGCTCCCGGTAAATCACCGGCGCGGACACATCAGCTGATCGGTTTCAAAAACGGAACCACGTGTTCATTTATCGCCTACTAGCTTTAATACGCAGCGGCGCGGGCGCTTGGTATTATTCGCGGCAGTGTTTGGACATTGTTCGCGGGGGTTTTGAATCTCATATTTTACAAATATGGATCCTCTCAGACAGTAGTAGTGAATCGACAACTGAAATTGACTGGGTTGGTGTTGTAGGAGATGCAGTTTACGACGAGAAGAAATAAGTACAAATGCATCAACCTCCCAACAAACATCTCCAGAATCTTCGCTTAAAATTCACAGTGCTAAGAAAAGAAAATGGGACGTAAAGTTTAACAAAGATTGGTGTAAAAATACCCCAGTGTTATTCAAGGTAGTTCAATTTCCCAGGCTAAATGCACAATTTGTGGTTCCCAGTTTGGGATCAATCACGGTGGCGAAAATGATATCATAAAACATTACAAAACCGAAAAACATAAGCAAAATGTTATAAAGGGTTTACATATAAACAAAATGGATAATTTTTTAAATAATGATGCAACGAATAAGGAACTATCGACTCTTGCTGAATGTAGTTTTGTTTTTCACAGTGTAAATCATTCACACAGCTACGCATCAACTGATTGCGGAGGAAAGCTTTTCAAAAGTATCTTTTGTGATTCCAAAATAGCTCAAAAATACGCCTGTGGAAGAACAAAAGCAACACAAATTGTAAAGAAAATCCTAGCGCCAGAATCAAAAACATTATTTTAAAGGATCTGTCCGGCAATCACCCATTTTCGATAGCGACAGATGCTTCGAATAAAGGGAATATTAAAACATTTCCCTTAGTTTTAAGGTATTTTCACAAAGATTTGGGAGTCTGCACAAAATTGCTAAAGTTTTATTCGGCAGATTCAGAAAAAGCAACAGATATTGCGGATTGCTTAACTAAGCATTTACATGAATCAGGCTTAAGTATGTCAAATGTTACTGCTTACTGTGCAGATAACGCTTCAGTTAATTTCGGAAAACATCATAGCGTTATTACTGAACTGAAAAAAATAAACGAGAATATTGTCCCTGTTGGTTGTATTTGCCATATAATACATAATGCTGGGAAGTATGGGCAAGTGGCATTAAAATATGATGTAGAATCTGTAGTGATTAAATGCTTTAATGAGTTTAGTAGCAGTACAAAGAAAGTTAAAGAGCTTAAAGATTGTTTCATTTTTTGTGATGAGGAATGGTCTGAACTTTTAAGGAGTGTACCAACAAGATGGCTTTCATTAGTTCCTGCAGTAGAGCGTTTTTAAAGCATTTTGCTCCCGTAAAATCTTATTTTATTTCTCGAGAGATTCCACCTGTAATGCTCAAGAATTTTTTGAAGATGAGTTGGCTGAAGCATATCTAGGTATAATATAGAATTTAAAATCTGGTTATTTTTACTTTATCTTTGGTTCTTTGTATTTTCTTAGGTCTTATTCTCCACACCGGGCACTTGATGCATAGTACGATTTGTAAATTAGAATCAGAAGCGACATTCTCAGTGGAGCTGTTTACTATAATGCAAACATTGAGACGCTCACTGATTAAAAAAGGGATGAACAATTTTATGGATCCATTGCAAACTCCTTGTTACGAAGATGTGACGATGAAAGGAAAGTACAAATGTTTAAGAGGGAAGCAGATGCATTTCTGGAAAGAATTATCAACTACTTGAAAAAGTGGTAAGGATATTTTTAAATGAATATGCTAATTAAAATTAAAAAGTGGCAAGTATTTTAAAGTACATTTTTTGGATTTTAGGTATAACCATAACGATGACAACAAATTTAAGTCATTAACCGCGATGATTTTGAAAAATAAACCCCAAATGAACAATTTTCTGAAAATCTGCTCTGATTTCCATATCGACATTGATGAAGATGTATTTTTGAAGAATATGTGACGATGACCGAATTTTATGAAAACCTGCCAGAAAATTTTGACAATATGTCCGTTGATAAGCAATGGGTTACCTATTTTTAAAAACATACTGCAACAAATTTTCAAACAATTGCGTCAGTTGTTTTTTCTATTCCTCATTCAAATGCAATGAGTGAAAGAATATTTAATTTGATGGGATTAGCCTGGAGAAAAGAAAGAAACAGGCTGGATATTACTACATTAGAAGCTGAGTTAATGGTAAAACACAATTTTACTATGTCATGTACAGAATTTGCTAAGTACCTAAAAAAGATGGTGCTCATATTTTACAAAAACTAGGAACTGTAAAAAATATAAATAAAATAAGACTAAAGGAAGATAAAGTTAATAAATAATTTATTTTATTAATTTTGTTATGTACAATATGTTGAGCCGTCGGACCTAAGAATGTAGGTATTTAATTTTGTTAATTTGCAAAGGATTATTCTCTTTTATTTAAAAAATACTCATATATTTGCGTATGTTTACTTTAATTTTTATTTCATGTTAAGCTTTTAGCTCTAATTAGTGTTTAATAAATAAAATTTGTCAGTATTTTGTTTTTATTATTTATTGTGATAAATTAACTTTAACTTCAACACTTTAATATGAGAAAGTAAAAAAAATCTAAATTGACGGTGAAATGGCGAATGCGCTGGCACAAAAACCTCTCTCTCTCTTTTTTTAACTTCGTGACAATGACCTCTCGCTTTTGGTTTTCCAACATGATTTGCAATAACTCCAAATTATGGGTACAAGCACTATTTAAATAAGGCCGGTATTAATAATTCCCGAGCTTATATATACATAACCGTGATACAGACGGTAATGAAAAAATGAAACTTTTGATACACACGGTTCAGATTTACTCGTCAGTTCAGCATCAGTTTTGTCAGCGGGTGGTGTGATCAACATAAATATGAGCGTAATTCAGCGAAATTATTTCTTATTGTTGTCAATGTATTCATTACTTTAAACTTCCCAAAGGCATGAATAACCTTGGTACATAGTTATAAAGTCACGCATTACATCCTTCTGGCGCCGAACCACTACTTTGTTAATGCAAAACCAACAATTGAATGGAATAACTTTTATGCTGATGTGTCAGTTTTGCAGACGGTCAGTCTGTACCCCGGTAAAAGTTGCTAAAGCTATGTCGTCACAATATGCGTCAAGTACTTTTAAACGTTTATTTAGCAGTACGTACGTTTATTTAGCAGAAAAAGAGTACAAAATTGCTATAATAACAAAATTTAAAATAATTAAGGTATAAGCAATTGTATCAAAGCAATAAAGCATTAAAAACAACATTTTAGATATTATATGTATGTAATGGAAGAATATTGTTTGTTGTTTTTGCTTCAATAAAGAAAATAATAATTAAACAATAATTACTTGGGTTTTTGAAAACGCTTTAAAATCGTACTTAAAACTATACAGGCCCTCTTAAACTAACACATCTATTTTGTGTCTATTTTGTACAGGGTGTCCGGATTTCGTTGAAATTGTAGGGTATCTTAGTTATTATTAGAGATAACTTGCAGTTTTCGCAGTGTTGCTACTTTTTGATAAAACGAAAGATTTTCTTCATATAGTGGCAACAGTTCGCAAAAACCGCAAATCTCTATTTCCAATAAGAACCAAGATACCCTGCAATTGCAACGAAATCCAAACACCCTGTACATATGTTAAAAGAAAATATTTCAACATATTAATAATGTCATATTAATATAATATGTGTTTTTTATAGCGTCTCGTCTGCAATAAACTAACCGAAACATTTTAGGACATTGGAAATATAATTATACATAACAATGACTATTAGTTGTTTTTAAATATTGGAGAGGCAAAACAACTTACGCATATCTTTTTTTTTTCATTAATTACTTAAATTAAAGTTTATTATAATTTCGATATCTTTAATCGTAATCCTTCTATAGGTGTTATAAATGGTGATTTTGGGTCCAAAACCAATGGCACTTGAGTTAAATCACATTTTTCCACTCGAAACTTTTGCAGAAAAACACTAAACCCACTTTGGCACAAATTTGTCCAAATCTGTCACCTAAAAAATAAATAAAGTAATAATAAATCATACCAACAAATACAAAAAATAAAAAAGAATAAATTACCCTTTAACTTTTTACTTTTAAAATCAGCAATTATTATTTATTGTTTTGTGTTTCTAGTACAAACACAGAAAGGAAGAATGAAGTATTTAAGGTAGTACTACCGGTGTAAGAAGTAATGTTCAGAAAATTATGAAATTTAGCATACAGTTACTTTATAATAAAAATATCAACCAGTTAAATTTTAAAAGGTCTACAAAGAACAGAAAAAAGTTATAAATATTGTAAAATAATTGCTTTTAACATTATTCCTTATGGAAAATCACAGATTTTATTTCACTTCACAAAAACAGATGTTCAGATTTCAATAAAAGTTGTATCAACGAAAGAAAAAGCAATTCTGAACATTTTGGCTATTTAAAATCCGACCTTCAGAGCTTGTGATAGTGATGATTGTGATTAATAAATAATAATTAAGAAAAATATGCAATGTGACTGACATGTGGCAACGCCGCTGAAAGGTTATGCTGCGCCCGAAAAAGTTTATCGAATTATGACGGTATATGTGACATAAAAAAATTGATTCCAGTTCAATACGTTTTTCGGTTACAAGATCCAATAAGTGATAATAAATATCCGCAATAGTTAGAAAACATGTTTTTCCGAGTGTTTTTAAGTTAACAATTCGACGACAATAATCCGATGTATCAATATTTACGTTAGTTGACAGGTTAGCTGACAGAAACTTTCCATGTTTATCCTTAAATTTATGTGCTACTTGACCTTGTTTAACAAATTTGTTATAATTTTTATCAGTGACTGTTTTGCCTTTACAATGAAATATATTTTTGGTGATATGATAAGGGTGGTTTAGGGATTTTGTTAGTGAATAAACATAACAATTTAAAATCAATAACTTATTTGAAGATGCTTGTACAGTGGATTTTTGCGTATGATTTTTATTGTTTTTAAGAAGCGTTGCTAAATATAAATACCACGGTAGTCAAATTATCTTAAGCACTCATTTGACTGTTGTGATATGTTAGTGGTATAGAACTACTTTAAGTTCTATACAGAAGATCAACCGCTTTTGGGAGATTTCAGATTAAATGACACTCATTAAAAGGTCCAAAAATGCTTCCACAAATTACTAAGGTTAAAATACAAACATCTAATGTAACTTACCTTTTAAAACGCTGATCATTTAAAAGATACAGAATGTTAATTTGACATTTTTTTTACCTTGACAGCCTGTATCTAACTTACGATCAGCTTTTTAACTAAGATAAATTACGTTAGATTGTTGTACAGGGTATTCCATTTAAGAGGAAAAATGGCATATTTTTCGACTTTTCCCATATTTTTAAAGAAATTCAACATAGCTAATCGATGTATTTTAGTTCGGAGAATTTAAAAACCGTATTAAAAAATAATTGCATCAAAAACAATAGACTTACGCCATAAATTTTGTATTTTTTAAAGGAACACCATATTTATTATTACATTTTTGAATTCTATGGTCAATTCTAAGTGTTTTTTATTAAGGATACTACATGTTTATCTTTTACCGTTTTTGAGTTATTGACGCTTAAAAGGTCACATTTCTGGCTTACTTAATTAAATATCTCAATGTAAAATTTAGGTAATGCAAGTGATTACCTGATACTTCAAAGTCATTCTTTGAAAATTATCAATATATTTTTGTTTTGCTTCACTGGCATTTTCTCCACACTTGTAATATAGCGTTACTATCTGTAGTTTTTCATTTGACGAATAATTTATTTTAAAAACTAGTATTAAAATCCATCATTAGGTAAAAATTTTAATGATATATTTAATAAAATAATATTAGCCGAAAATATTACTTTTTAAGCGTCGATAACCCAAAAACAGTTTAAGACAGACATATAGTATCTTTAATAAAAATACTTAGAATTAAGCAAATAATTCAAAAATATAATTATAAATATAGTGTTCCATTAAAAAATGCAACATTGATGGCGTAATTCTTTTGTTTTTCATTCAATTTATTTTTTAATACGATTTTCAAATTCTCCGAGCTAAAATAAATTGATTGGCTATCTTGCATTTATTTAAAATTATGGAGAAAGTAAAAAAATAGGCCATTTTTCCTCTTAAATGGAATACCCTGTACTTTGGTCCAAAGAATTTGTGATAGCATTTTGTACAGATCTTTTAAAGACACTTTAGAATCCTTGTGCATGCGACCACAAAGTAACCAATTATTTTTTAAAACTTTAACACCCTGTATCTTCGTAACTCTAAAAATAAATTACCTACTTTTTTTTACCATTAGTCATTATTTGTCCTTAATAAAAAAAATGGAGGTCTTTGTTTGGCCCACCCTGTATATATTATTAAATAAAGATAATTGTTTAGCATCAATTTCCGTTAATTTAAATAACACTTATTGGTTATACCTTTGCTTAAGACTGAGGTATCTTCAGGAAAACAAAAATCAACTAACTTTTTTGCAAAGCTAAAAGCTTTAAATAATAATACTTTTGAATTTAAATATTAGCTAATAATATATATTTTTTCTAACTTAATTTTAATTTGACAACGGTGGCAGACTTGTCACCGAAACGTCGTTTTTAATTAGATTTTTTTGGTTTTTTGGGGGTTTTTCTTTATTTTGTTTCAGGCGACCAGCCAGTTCAATAGGCCTGAACAGAGTCAGCTTGCTATATTCCGGGACCACGACCGAAGCGGTCCCATTCTTTCTAGATAGACTTTTGGCGTGTATCCAACAAAAAAGACCATTGAATAAATGAATCCGCCTAACCAATATGGAGCATATCTTCAATTTACTTACCTATACAGTTTCGAGGGCCAACTCCAAAAGGCATATAAACACAAGAATTTAATAAATCTTTTTGCGTCCATCGCGAAACCTCTCAGGTTCAAATTTTTCTGGGTCTGGGTAGTAATTTGGATCAAAATGAATTCCGTCAATAGGGACTAAAAGTGAAGTTCCCTTTTCCACTTTTAAACCAGTTTCTTCTATAACATAATCTTCTTTACAATTTCTGTTAAGAAAAGGGCCAAACGGATAACGTCTCAGAGTTTCTAAAATCACAGTAAATTTTAATGAATGGAAATAATCCAGAACTATTTTGTCAATCTACAGGCTATTACAAATTCGAGGAATACCATTGGGATCTCGGAAACGGTAAGAAATACAGGGTTGGTTAAATTGGGGCAAATTGCGCATTTTCATGCTTAACAATCTTGCGATTTCAAAATTTGCAGCCGTTCCGGAATTATCCGGCAAAAACCGAAATTTTGCAAAACAGTTTTTATTACTTTCTCGGCTTATTTAAAGAGATATTTTAAAACTAACGACACATTAACATTGCCACTTTTTCTATTTTACAAAATAATTTGTTTTACAGGTAAGTAGGTATCCATTTTTGTATGACTACGATAAAGTTGAGAAAGGAGTTATGGATATATAATATTCTGAAATCATAAATTTAATAATCTTATGGATACTGGGTCCATTTATCGGGGATTTTATTTTTATTAAATTTTGCGTATATCCTCACCCTAACTTATCGGGCCGACTGCTCGTCAGCGACTGCTATCAATTTCTGATGGTAATCCTATTAGCAAGGCGACATCGTACTACTTTTGGTCAGGGTAGGTACTAAAAATTTTTAGGGTACGCTGAAATCTCACTTGTGGGGTTCTATGGATTGGTATTCTTTGGTTTACTGTGTGGTCAAGCGGGTTGAAATAATTAATTCATTTAAAATTCAAGGGTATATTTTTGGGAAAATGTTGAAACACGGTGATTTTTGTTCTTAGCTGCGGTGTTTTTCTTAGTAAAATCATGTGTACAGGGTGGTCCATAATAAGCAATGACCATCAACTTAATTTTTTTAAATAGAAACACCTATTTTTATTACATTTTTGAATTCTTCATCGAATTCTACATATATTTTATGTACCATGTCTTATACCTAGGTTAACAGTTAACGAGAAAATTACTCATGAACATAAATGAAGAGCAAAAAAATTAGGTTGGTAGTCTTCGCTTATTTTTGGGCCACCCTGGACACATAATTATAACACCAAAAAATCCAAGCCAAAAATTAAAATAGTCATGTTTAAGCGCTTTTCAAAAAAAAACCCTTAATTTTAAATATTTTTTTTAACTTACGCCCGCGTCTCTTTAGTATTGTATGAAATTGATGGTGAATTCCTCGATAATTGTTAACTTTATGTATAAGATATGATACATGAAAAAAGTTAGAATTCGATGCGGAATTTAGAAATTTCATAATAAATATGTGTTTTCAATTAAGAAATAAAGTTGATGGTCATTGCTTATTTGTGGGCCTAACTATATAAGGTGTTTACTCTTGACGGGTTGACAGATTTCAGATATTGATATTTACTTTTGTTTATATCTTTATTATTTTTTATGGGACGATAAAAATTTAGATAACCAAAATTATTATTTGAATATTAAATGTATAAAAATGCTTTGATGTTATTTTTCGCAAAATGAATAGAAAGAAATTTATTACGGTTAAAAAAATTCAACACAAATGGCCCTAATTTCCACTATTAACTTTTTTATTTTTAATCTAAGGAAAAAAATACCTAACTCAAAATTGAAGAGCACTTAACTTGCAACAAAAAATGTGTTATATTTTTTTGTGTGTGACCAGTAGTTTTTCATATAAATAATAAAAACCGTTTGCATCCTCTTTTCAAGATGACGGCCGGCCGCAGGACAAGGGTGGCGACACCACAAACTTGAATTTACTTTACTTTAAACATTGATAACTAAAAAATAAAATTGCGTCCTCTAAAAAATGCGCGCAAAGGCTGTAAAAATGTAACATTTGCTCTATTCCTTTTATGCTCCAGAACCGCCCAGAACGACACAATAAGTGTTCCTTTTACAATTTTTTGACATTTTTTCATGTTGTAGAACCGTTCTTGACACTATTGACAGGTCAGAGAACGGTTCTACAAGGAATACACTAATTAACTATATATTCTAATTTTATTTTTTATCTTTTTGACATCCCACGAAGGGATATGCCTAAATACCAGAGTACCGTGGATGTCGGTACTCTGGTATATTTTATGAAGAATGTCTTATAACTAAAGTTAACAATGATCGAAAAAATTTTCATTGATTTATTTCAAACTTTTTAAAGACATGAAAATCGTATTAATAAATTTAGCATTTATAAAGACACATAAATTGGAACAAATACCAATAAAACCTTTAAAAAATACCTATATTGATGTAATCAAGCGTTTTCCAAAAAACAAACCAGTAAACTACCATATACCTGGAGGATGGAAATATGGATAATTATAAGTAATGTTTAAATTTTTACCTTGTGTGACAGTGTGAAACAATAAGTTTTTGCGCAAGAGGAAAACAAAAATTCTATGTTAAAGCGAATCATTTTGCCGCCCCTGGAAACATGCCGCCCTGAGGCGGTCGCCTCACCGGCTCATCCCTCGGGCCGGCCCGCGAATTTACAAAACCTATACCAGTTTAGTTAGGACCGTGACTGCTCTCGAGTAGTTTTTGTTTGCAAAAAACAGTTACAAAGTCTACCCTAGTTCGGTTTAAAAATTGAGCGTATTAGTAAAGCATTTTTACTATATTTTTGCGACATTTTCCTTTACAAATGCTATTCTGTTTCAGTCTTCTCATCGTAACTATTTTTAGAGCAAATCGGCAAAATGTCTTTTACATTTTTTTATTTCTTTAGGCCGTGAGTTTTAGGGTTACATGTTTAGAAAAGTAATAAATAATATTGTGGAAACTGACTTTCACTATCTTTAATTTGAGGAGAAGAATCAGAGATATTTACAACTTAATTTTAATGCAAATTAACTAAGGGAAAATGTGAAAATTTTATAAATGAATTTTTTCGCAGTACTAACACCAATTTGATAGTAAGTAAAGTGTTTATTATTGCCAGCAGTACCTCTGTTACTTTAAATTTTATAGAAACAAAATAGGGAACATTGCCAATTGCGGTAATACTTTATAAAAAAAACAAAGTAAAAAAATGTTACATTTAAATAAAAATAATTTTGGTCTACCACCACAAAAAAACAACTCGGTATATCTATAGTTTTTGCGTTACAATAGTGCTGAATGTTTTATACAATCTTTATTTAAAACTATTTTTACTAAATCGCATAGGTCATTAGATGTTTGACGGTTACGTTACTTTCTTAAAACACTATATTTAAATTTACTGAAACAGTATAGATGTTTGTTGATAAAATTAACTTAAATTTAACTTACAAACACTACATCAATACGGTCAATTTTTGAACCGAACTGGAGTAGACTTTATAACTGTTTTCTGCAAACAAAGACTATTTAAGTTCAGTCACCGTCCTACCTGAACTGGTATAGGTTTTGTAAATTCGCGGCCGGCCCTGACTATGGCTATCGAAGCAATTTATTCAATTCAATATGTTCATTAAGCTAGATCCAAGACTATTTGGAAAAAAATATTAAAGAAAATTAGTATGTAAAAGTTTTATAGTATATAAGTAGAATACCAAGATTTGAAGCAAAAAAAAAAGAAATTTGGATACCATTACATTATAGTAGATATAGGTATGTATAAAGAAAAGTAGGACCTTTTAAAGAACGATTTTATATGGAAAAGCTTGGAAATTAATAATCTTCGTGCTGTCATATGGTAAAAGCCTATGTGTTCTCCTTTTAAATTAAGTGAAATTGCGACATGCATTTTATCAACCCCCCCATTAAGCACTTCAAATCAACGCAACTTTTTAACCTATGGAGAAGTCCCTATGAAAAAACGAAACGAATTATTACTAGAATGGGCTGATAAATTAGTTTATGAAGAGTAAAATTTGAATCTCTATGTACATCACTCTCAGCCAGTAATACTGAAACTGATTTAGATTTATTTTTTTAAAAGTATTTTAGCGATATTCTTAGTTGTGGCAAATAAAAACTCAAAAAACATAATTGCATCTTAAAGGCGTCACCAGGAGGGGTGGCAAAGGGGTGCAGCGCCCCCACCCCCTAGAGATTCTAAAAAGTTACCCATTGTAAAACAACCAAAGTTTTAATTATTTTTCTTGGCTTGCTTGATCGATTATTCTTGTACGTACGAAACTCGAATGAAAGCACCAATTCCATTCCATCAAAATGACAATTGATTTGTTTTACTAATATTACATATGCGGACTTTGCATTGGTTTTAAAATCTCAAAAATTTGGTCACTAGTTACGATATCCATACCTAGTAACCGAATAGTAATATGAAAGTAATGGAAATCGAAACAGCAAAAAAGTTTAAGACACCCACGGTACGTTAGTATTTAGGCTTTTAGCCTTCGTGGTTTGTCCAAAGATTAAAAAAGTGCTGTACCTGCATCTTCTTTATGAAGCATAGACGTGCAGATTATTTTTTTCTGTCGTTTTATTTAATAGCTAGTTTAAAACAAATAAAATATTTACATTATTAATTTTGCTCAGTTATATGATGGCGATTTTCGACGAGACCCAACGTTTTGTCCCTGGCTGACAGTTGTCAATTTTATTTTTCAATGTGCTTCATTAAAGATATGTTCTATATTGGTTCGGCGAATTCATTTAATTAATGGTAGTCATTTGAGTACACGCCAGAAAAGAAATTAAAACTACAAAAAAAAATTAAAACTAGTAAATGAAAAACTAAAAATCGACGTTTCGGCGACAAGTCTGCCACCGTTGTCAGGATAAATTGAATAAAAATAATAAAAAACTTAACTATTATTAAAAAAACAAACATATTTGACATTAAATGTCAAAGATTTTTTGAGAATCTCCTAAGAAAAGCTAAAAGCCTTATTATCCATATCAACTTACCCCCCTAGTCAATCGGCTGGCGACGCCCCTGTTGCTTTTAATTTCCTTCTTTAATAAATTATTTAATAAAAACAATAATAATTACATTATTTTGGAAAAACCGTAATTTACGATTTTTTTTATTACCAGGTAATTTAAATTTTGATAAATTGCGTGCGTCATTTACCAAAAAAATTAATTACGGTAATTTTACGTCACTGACGGTATTCTAGCGTAGATATCTGCTGCTTACCACATATTACCATATCCAAGTACTTCATCTGTTGAATCGTATCAAATGTTACAGAAACATTTTCGTCGGGAAATACTTCAAGAATTTCCTTTCTTAACTTCTCCTGACAGTCCTGTCTAAGACTTAGCTCATATAACGCAAAACCCACCAGATTACTTGTGGTTTCGAACCCAGCCACGAAAAATGTGATGGCCTGGGCTACCATGCAAGTAGTATCTAAAACAAGAAAATTGTGCCATAAATATTTATATTAAAAAAATATATATTTTAACAATTTTTATAATTCTTAAAGACAAATTTTATTAATTTGGAGTTTTATTGTTATTTACAGAATAATAAATTGTTTACTGCAAACTTTTTATATTTATTGCTTACCAAATGTTGTTCCATTTTCAGTTTCATCATCATTAAATGTATCTCTTACATTGATCAGAAGATCTACAAAATCTTTCCTTTTGAAACCACTTTTCTCTCTATGTGTAAGAGTTTCAAGAAAGACTTGTCTCATATACCTGGTATCAAATAATTTCAGTTTAAACAAAGATACAAATTTTGGTACAAAAAAATAGGAAAATAAACAAAAAGAATTGTAAACGTCCAGTTCGAATAATTTCCTACACGCTTTTCTAAATTCGCTCTCATTCTTTCCTTCTACAAAGGAATTGTTTTCAATTCCAAAAAGCATTTCGCTACCAAATCCGTCATGTATTTTCCAGCCACTTCTTTAATTTCCAAAACTTCATTGTCATGTTTTTCTAGGTACTTTCTTAGTTCTTCTGCAGTGTTGATCATTAAAGGATACATATTTTTGATTTTAGCAGAAGTAAATATACATGTCAGTTTATTTCTTATGTTCTTCCAGTCGGGATTTCGTATTATAAAAAGACTATTGCCTGTCATATCATCCGCTTCTTTATCGCAAGCAAAAGTTCTGTCCTCAAAGTTGAAAAAGTCTCTTATAGTAATTTTTTTTATTATTTCTGGACTTCTAAGAACCAGATATGGTTTTCCACAGATATAAATTCCAAAATATGGTCCATTGAATTTTTTATATAGGTCTCCTAAATGTTTTCCAATTTGTCGTTTGCCAGTAAAAACTTCCAACAAATTGCCAGCCAAAAAGTACGGTTTTTCATAATCAACGCCGCGCTTTTGCCAGTAGTCGTGATTTGTTGTCAGATATAAATAACACATGTACATTAGTAAAAGGAAAAGTACAAGTGTTATCAAGTTTGAAGAAAAATCATTTGTAACCATCTAAAAAATAAATATAAAGGTTCAAAATAAATTGTATTTAGAGACACATGAGTTGTTTACTTTTAGTCCCTGGGCCAGTAATGGAAATTCACTTTATGTAAATTACGGTTTTAAAACATTTTTAGGGATTTCCTTTTAAGGAGTCTACCACGATTATTTATACCGCCATATACTGGGTTAGTAAAAAGTACTGCAACTTATAAATATCTGGAAAACCGCTAAAGCTTCATTTACCAAATTTGGTGTTCAAGATCTTTTAGACATGTGGAATTAAATAGTGATATCGGCACTGTTGCCAGATTTCCCAGTTTTGTGCTACACGTATTTTTTTCTGTTTTTTTAATTAAATGCTCCTTTTATTTTTATTGCAATAAATTCGGCGGATCAAATTTAGTGCATTTCTAAATTTTAAAAATGATGCCTCTGTTACTTGCCGAGATATGATACACTATACTTTTAGCAAAAAGTATTTTCTCGCCCAACTATCTCTAAAACCGCTAAAGCTGTGTTTACAAATTTTGGTATTTAGGGGTTTTCGGCATGACTAATTAATCAGCGATATGAGCATTGTTGCCAAACTCTAATAAAGTTGCGGTGTTGTCATATCACGGTAAAGACTTAGTTGCATTACTTTTTACTAACCCAGTATGGAAGCGGCGCGTTTAATCAGCCTGTTAATGTCAAATGTTTCGGGTGTTGGACCGGGAAAAACGTCATTTTTTTGCCAGACAAGTTTACTTAAATTTTTAGCATGCAATTTTTAAACATTGTGCCAAAAATCGTAAGGATTAAAGGTACGAAACTTGCTCTATCCGACCCAAAGATATATTAACGGGCCTTATGGTTTCGTGACTGTATCCACATACCTCTGTGGATTGTATCACTTACGATTTTTGGCAATGTTTGGTCAAAAGGAACACACCTAAAAAGGTTTAAAAGTGTAATTTTCATGAAGTGAACTTTATTACCAGGAACTATTTGTTTATCAGCTTGTCATAAAAAAATGTTTAAAATTTTAGTAGAAGCTACTATACAGGGTGTCCGCTAATTAATGGTACACACAAAAACCACGAAATCCTTATGCCAAAATATTAAGATTAAACCAAACGTACCTATATCTATCTATATCTAAAAGTTAGTAATAAGAAAGATACAGGGTGTCAAAGTGAAAAAAATATTTTAAATTTATTTCGATATAGCTGAATAAACATGGGGTTTTTAAAAAAGTAAATACTGAAACATATACAGGTCGGATAAGAGCACAGTATAAAATTATTTTAGTCTATACAGGGTGTCTCAAAAAGTGTGACGTATCAAAGTTATATTTTTTTAAATGGAACACCCTATATTTTATGACGGTTTTAGATTCTACTTTAAAAAATAACTCAAATTTGTTTATAGTACTAAGTGTCTAATTTCATTCGTTTTTGTGATATTTAATTTTTTGAAAAATGCAGAGGTAAAATAAAATTGAGTTTACTTTAACACTTTTAACACTTTAAACTTCAAAATGTGTAACAAGATTAGAAAACGTCTGCCATATCATACGTAGGTCAAATCATGATCAAATATTGTACAGGGTAATCAAAAAATAATTTAAATTTTTCAGAAAATATAACTTTAATACGTCACACTTTTTTGAGACATCCTGTATAGAGTAAAATAATTTTATACTGTGGCCTTATCCGACCTGTATAGGTTTTAGTATTTACTTTTTTAAAAACCCCATGGATATCCAGCTACAGACCGTGTCGAATATGGTGGGCCACCCTGTATGTTTTTAATATTTTCATACATTTCGGTATCTGGGGATTTTGACATGACCTATTTTGATCTGATAATAAATTTTATACGTCTAGAGGTAGCTAGATGCACTATTTGAATTTGTTTAAAACGTCCCAACTTTTTTGTGCCACTCTGTATGTACCATTTAAGTAAACCAGTAAACTTCGCTATGCTTTCTACACAAAAAGGTATATTTTATAAAAATGGCTCCGTTCAACCGCTTTCTTGATATTTTCATTTAAGTGGTTAAGTGCAACCAAAAGTACAGGGTTAGTAAAAAAAGCCGGAACGGTGAATTATCTTATCAACCGTCAAATATAAATGAACCAAAATTTGGGCCAAGTCGTAACAAAGTATGAAGAATGAAAAAAATTGTATTTGCAAAGTTGCCAAGTTTATCGTTTTCTCTGTAGGTTAGGGAATTTTAAAATTTTTAATGGAATACCCCATATTTTTATTATTGTTATCAATTGCTTGTATTAACTTCATTATGACCTGATATTATCGTTTTTTTACTCCTGTCAATTTCGCATGGTCAATTATAAAAAACTATCAAACCAATATTTGTCAAAATTAGTACAAAGGTAAAACTGGACCTTCTAAATCCATGAATAGCATTTTTGCGACGTTGTTAAGATTCTTTGGGAATAAGAAAATTTAAATATGAATCATCGCAAATGCAATTCTTGAATTTTAGAAAAAGTTAAATAGTGTAGTTAACCCCTGTATTTTACACATAAAAAAATATTACAACTAAATAGCTCATGTTAAAAAACCCCTATATACCAAGTTTTTATAAAATATTCAAATGTATTAAAACTTAATAATTAAAATTAACCTTACTTTATTAATTATTTGTTTTATTGTTTAATATTATTTTTATTATTGACCAACAACCAAAAATAAAACTAAGAGACACGTTTGACACCTCCGAAGATTTTGTCGACCTCTTTATAAGTTAAAAAATATGTAGTACATCTTTTAGGAAAAGGAAAGCGAGAAGTATTTTAGTGGCAAGAAAAAAAACTGATCGTTTCATAGAACTAAAACTAAAGTATTACCAATTAAGTTACACAAGCTTTAAAATTTGCGAAAAAAGAAAAAAAAGTTACAAGTTGAAGGATTCTTTGAGCATATTAAGGTTTAAAAAATGTATACAAGTTCTCTTCTATGGCTTAGATGTTACCAGCATTGACCCGTAAGCGACAGGTCCCAACAGACACACTGATTATTATTTTTTATGATAAAATATCCCAAAGAACTATAATAATTTGCTTTTAAACACCTGCTTCCTCCAGATTCCTACACAAGAGATTTATCAGCCCTAAACAAATGTGATCAAGAGGTTTTCGCAAAACTAAGTGCAATAAAATTTTGTATTTTTACCGATTACAAATTTTATTTTTAATTTATTTTCTTAATAATACTTCAAAAAATAAAATGTTTTGTCCATTTGTCCTCTTATAAACACTTTCCCTGGAGAGTCTGTATATGATCTTTTACACATTTTTTGCAATATGAATTTTTTATTGTTCATAATTTAATTTTCAGACAAATAATTTTTTACTTTTTAAGAAGTTTAAGTTATATACAGGGTGTCCAGAAAGGTAAGGTCCAAAATGATAGGGGTATATATATAAACCCAAAATAATGTTAGTACTTCAAATAAACAAAATGTTCTATTGCGCTTTGTTGGGGAGTTTTTGACCTTGAAAGTTAGACTAAAACAGACTTATTTTAATTATAACTTTAAAACTATAACCACAGCACCAATGATATTTGGGCAACTAAATATCCCTATACCAATGCTTCTTTCTGTAAGTCGGGATTATACAGGGTGACACAAGTTTTTATTTTTATTTTATGTATGCATTTTTAACACAGAAAACAAATTTGACATTTTACTTTGACCGTTTAATTCCTTATCATTTTTCTACAAAATAGGTTTTTCAAAAAATTGCATTTTAAATCGAGACATACCAGCATTTTGTATTAATAAAAATTTCCATTTTTTTTTTTTTTTTTTTGAGAAAATTATTAAAAATGGTGTTTGTAAGCCCCTTTAAATTTATAATACAGATAAATACTGTTTCCTTATAATGTAACCATATTTTAATAATTTTCTCAACAAACAGGATATTTTTATTACTTAGAAAATGCAGGTTCTCTGGATATAAAATGCGATTTTATGAAAAACGGTCCAAGATATTGATTTAAATAAAGTATACCTTTTTTGTACAAAAATAATGAAGGAATCAAACTGTTAAAGCAAAATGCAAAATTTGTCACCTGTGTTAAAAATGCTTGCATTAAATGGAAAAAATCTTCTTTCCCTTTATAACTTGGGTTTATTGAAGAGCCGTTTACCTATTCGGATTAACCCTATAAGCAAATTAGGCAATTGCTTAGGGCATCACGTTCTAGGGGGCACCACAAAAGAGTAGAAAAGTAAAAAATAGTAGAAACGTCCGTTTAAGTGTTGTATTTTTGTTTTTGAAAAAGGTGAAGATCTTTTTTGTAGGGATAAAGTCCTTTAATTTGTAACTTTGTTCCAATGGTCGTCAAAAAATTTCTTGCCTACGGGCCACCACGGGGGTCGTGTGCTTAGGGCATCACGAAGTTTTAATCCGGCACTGACTAGTATAAGGGTATTAAGTTGCCCAAATATTATTGGTACTGTCGCAATAGTTCCAAGATTATAAATAAAAATATTTTTTTATGCTTATTTTAAAGGTCAATATCTCTCTTACGAAGCGCGTTAAAACCTTTTTTATATGAAGTACTAACATTATTTTGGCTCACCCTATCAACCCTTTCATTTTTGACCTCACCTTTTCGGACATCCTGTATATCTAATCGCTGACTTTAATGCTGACGATGACGTCCTGATAAGTTATTTCTTTGCCTTTTCTGCCTGACAATATTTTTAAAAAGTGTTTTTTATTGTTGTTGTAAATTATTGGGTACATGTGACGAAATAGTTTTGTAATGTGTCTTTTTTAATTATAGGCCCTTGATAAAGTGGCAATTCAGCTACGAAACGTTAGGATAAATACAATATATTCCCAGAGATTGTGAACCCTTCAAGTATCGTTGGGACTGTAAGGCTAGAAATTTGTATAGTGATGAGTCATAGCATGCTTAGTACGACAATCATCACCTGGCAAGCATCAGCCCTGCACATCATCACCCTACATATTTTTAAAAGAAAAAAAAGCTTGGAGCTGTAAGCTTAAAATTTTTCTAGGATTTAATTCATTCATAGTAAGGTTTGAAAAAAATTACAGGCTTTTTCGATGAGCACAAGTACAGGGTATTCCACTTAAGAGGAAAAAATGGCATATTTTAATTAATACAGGTGATCACGTCATACTTCAAAGTCATTAAAATTTTGCTTATTGGTGGATTTTATTACTAGTTTTTTAAAATTAATTATTCGTCAGATGAAAAACTACAGATAGTAACGCTTTATTACAAGTGTGGAGAAAATGCCAGTAAAGCAAAAAGAAGATACATTGATAATTTTTAAAGAAATAAAAAAAATAACTTTGAAGTATCAGGTAATCACCCGCAATACCTGTATTTCATATTAAGATATTTAAACATGTCGTACCCTTAATAAAAAACACTTAGAATTGACCATAGAACTCAAAAATAAAATAATAAATATGGTGTTCCATTTCAAAAATACAACATTTTTAGCGTAAGTCTTTTGTTTTTTATGCAATTTTTTTAAAAAGATTTGTAAATTCTCCAAGCTAAAATACATCTATTGACCACCTTGAATTTCTTTAAAAATATGAGGAAAGTAAAAAAAAGGCATTTTTTTCTCTTTAATGGAATACCCTGTACCTGCCAGGCGAACTGAAACGTGTTGCTGATTTGGATGGCTATATTTCCACAACTAATAAAGTTAGATGTACCTAGTGTGGTGTTTTCTTAAACCTCTTTTAAAGATCAAAATTAATTAAGTACACTCCTGGACAAAAAAATATAATTGTCTTTTATTTAAATTCTAGCTTCTTCGATCAAGATTTTTATTTAATGTGGGGATTGCAATTTTAGAATAAGGTGTTATTCAGGGGAGAACCAAATGTATATTGCCCAAATTTTCTAAGACCCTGTGGCATAATTAAACGTCACACATTTTTACCAGTGTATTGGATTTTAAAGCCCCGTGTTTTATTAATATTTTCCTTTTTTATTTATATCAGAGTCTCTATTTTAAAAAAATACAAATTTTTAAATAAGACAATGAAATTTGTTTATCGGGTGTCAAGTTATAATTTCACATCTCCCTTAAAATTTTAATTTCTGATCATAAAAAAAAATAAAATATTGGTTTGTTAACTTAGTTTAGAAATTTTTAAATCGGTAATAGGATTTTTGTTATCTCTTAAGATATACACTATGCAGGGTACGATCAAGAGTAAAATTTCAAAACAAAAAAACACCCTGAATATTATTATTACCAGTAACTAACTAACCCCATCCGTGTATACAACAGAAGTGAAGTACTAAAGTCAAACATTATATTAAAGCACACATCTTTTGTTTATACTTAACTATAAAGTTGACACCCTATTGTACCAGCAGACCTTAGAAAATTTTAAAAACACAAATTAAAATAAAAAAACAATTCAATTTAAGGATTACTTACTCTACCCAAAGATGTTTTTAATATTCAGTTTTTAAATTGATCCCATAAACATACAAATTCGAATAAAAGTAAAAAATATAACTACATACATATATTAAATTTAATATTTACTAACACTACTTTATTAATTAGCCATTATAGCTTTTCTTTTCGAATCCCTATGAACAGATACTCTGAAGACTTATGCAAAATGGAAAGTATAAGTTTATAAGTACCTATTTTTACTTTTAAACTAATTTATTTAATAAGTTTTGCCTAATTATAGCATTAGAAATTATATAAGAATTTACAAATTAATTTGAAAATTATTTGTTTTTTGATAATATTCCGATTTTTAATAATTAATATTTTTTATATAAATTTTCGATTTTTTCTTTTTTTTTTAATTTTTTGCCTTTAAAACTTATATTTTTGACCAGTAATGAACGATATTTTAAACGGAAAAAAAGTTTACCCATAATTATACAGTGTGTCTACCTAAGTTTTTTTTGTCTAATCCTTATGAACAGATACTCTGCAGACTTATGCAAAATGTAAAGTATAAGTAAAGTCCAACCAGAAGTATTATGAAGTCTTAAATCAAATAAAAAGGCTCAGCAGTAAACTTCCCATATAACATTTTTTGCCGGCGTTGTACATTTAATTTACTGGCATTGCCAACACTCTTTAATGGCAAGGCATTGGCAAAAAGATATCAAAAAGACGCGAAAGTGGGCAATTGGCCGTTATTAGGCCACGTGTTGCAGATAAAGTGATGGCATCCGTCATTAATAACTTATTGGCAATAAAATGCGTTTAAGATAATGGCATCCATTATTAATAAGTTATTGGCAAAAAGATAACAAAAAGACACGAAAGGGGGCAAATGCAGATACTCCCAAGTAGCAAGCTGACGTCTTATTGACGAAAATTGTCGCATATACTTTTTTTAAAAGCTAAAATGATGCGATATTTTATTTGAAAATTAAAATAGGAAAAAACTCCTTACTGCATGCAATTTCCTTGCAATGCAAAGTACCATCTCTCGGAACACTGTCCAACTTGGAGATGCAGATTTTTACACTAGCGCAGATCGCTCTCGAATTATTTTTGTCTAATGGGTACGGTTTAGACGATAAAAAGCGAAGATATTGCAGAAACGTAGTAGTTTATTGTCCATTACGCCATCTATCGGTATGTCAAAAAACTATTAAATATATATATTATTTTTTATTAACACGTCTTTAAAACTTTTAATAAAGTTTTAAACAAAATGTTTACAGCTCCTAACAGTCTACTTGAATATCTTGCTTTCTTGACTAGCCATCATCAATTAATCACACAACACACACTTATTAGGTAATGAATACATTTAATTATGTCTAATAAAACTTTTTCTAAAGAAACTAAAAAGCTAGAAAACCACGTAGAAAACAAATGCACAAAGCGGTCACCTTCGGTCGAAATTAACGTAGCTAATTTTACCATCATTTTATTTTTATTCGCTCCAAAATACATAATAAACATTTTGTTTGACCTAATTTTTTGACCTATTTGCATGATTTTTAAGAATAAAATGTTATGAAAAGGCCATTTCCTTTAAATTATGTAAAAAACATAAAATAATGTTGTTTAGCTGCCATTATAAATAAAACAGATCAAAAAATTGCTTTAATGTTACTTAAATACCAATGTTAATAATATGGTTTAAAAAGTATGAATATGCGTTGAAGGTTTGCCTTCAAAAATCCAATATTTATTTGCCTGCAACAAAAACGCGTGCTTTATTTCATCAGGATTGGTATGTCGCCATTTTTGTATGCTTGCCGGCAATTCGCCTGCATGTAAAATTTATTGGCAACTAAGTGTTTATTTAGGGTTGACTTTTTAATGCGTATAAGATGTTGGCATAATATTGCCACCAATTGCCAATGCTTTACCATCAATGCCAATATGAAAAATGTACATTGCCGGCAAATAGTGTTTGCTGGGTTATTACTTATCATCGAGCAGTTTGGTTTTTACAGAGGCGTACTCAATTTATTTTAAATTGTATTAATAGCACTTAGTTTTTTTTAAACAACTGCAGGTAAAAACCAATATTAAAAATATGATTTTAATATCTAAAATTATACAGGGTGTTTTCTAATTGCTGTAAGAAAATATAAGGGCGTATTCCTATGTCCTATTTTTTGAATAAAAGTTTATATAAACATATGAAGGTCCGAAGATGCTTTGTTTCTAAGATAGTATGTGTTTAACTTTACAAAGAAAATTAGATTTTTAATAATAAAAATGCCTTTTTGATTTTAATAAAATTTTGCTAAGGTATTTGTTGATAAGTTAATTTAGCCCTAAAATAATTTTAAATAGAGAAAGAACGCGCGGCGTGGGACGCATCTTAGCTAATATTATTAACAAAAAATGTAAGTCCCTGACTTTTTGCTACTTTTATATTTTTTTCGTGTAACACACCTAAAAATACATTTTTTGTTTTAATATGTTTACTTAGCTTGCTTGGTTTTCCAGAAAAAAATCCGCTAAACTGATAATCCTGGACCATACAAATATTAAGGTATTTTTTTAATAAAGTGTTACAATACTAAAAAAGTATTTTAGACATTTTTAAACTTCTTGAAACCTTTAACACTCTTGAGAACGAAAAATTTGAAAACCCATGTTTATATGACCTATTTTTTAGAAAAATGGCTCAGAAATACGCCCTTAACTTTTGTACCGCAATTAGGAAACACCCTGTATACAAACGAACAAAAAATTTATCTCACCATATTAAGCCTATTTTTAGGATATAAAACAATAAAATTAATCTGACCTGTTTATTTATTATTTATTTGTTATTATTTGGGTCAAATGTAGTAATTGGAATTTGACCCCTTTCAGACGACCGATCGATCTAAAAAATTTTTACACAACTCTTAAGCTTAATGACAAAACAATATAATAAATTCTTTATTGCATTGTAAATCCAAGATGGCCGCCAATACAAAATGGCACAACTTCAATATAAAATCGGTGGGTAATTCCAGTTTGTTATGGAAAGGCAGTAAATGAAATCAATAGAATGAGAATATGAGAAATCTGTAAGAACATTTTTGCAGCAACTTTTTGTGCAGATTGCAGATATAATTTTAGTTTTTTTCTAGGGTTGAGCATTTTTGATTTATTTATTAATTTTTAGAAATTTTAAATGGAAAACCCTGTATATTTTTTCACTATTAAAATGGTTAAAAAATTACCTTTTGCAAAAATGTGTCACACTTTATATTTCTTCTCAGCCGTTTCTAAGATATTGCATATTTTGTCATTTATGACTGATATTAGTTAGATAGTAGGCCATTAAAAAAGTAATTATGTTTTACTTTAAACAATCTTGTTATAACTTTTGTTTTTTATGGACTGTAATAACGCAAATAAGGGTAAAAATAATCCTATTTTAAAGGTATTTTAAATTATTAGTGGGCCAAATTAAACTTGCGTCCTTTTTAACTAATGATTACTTTCTATCTGTTGCGCTCATCTTTTTTATTTTTGAGGGGCGAATAGGTAGATATGTTTTCTTTGCGAATTTTGGTTAAAACGATTTAAACAGGGCTGGACTTACGGGACTTTTTTCAAAATCATGCAGTAAACTTCGTTGCAAAAAAAACAGTTTTATCTACAATTAGGCTAATACGTTATAATTAATTTACTGTTAAGTTTGGTCAGCATTCAACTTAGTAACCATGGTAACCTCACATTTTTGATTTTCAAAAGACACTAAAAAAAGTTATTTTTTTAAATCTAGCGGAATGCATGCTGTATGGGAAGCATTATTTATCAAAAATAATTATAATTTCTAAATCTTTAAATTGTTGATAGATTCGCTTTTACTGAATTATTTTCCATAGTTTGTCTACAAGAAGAACGTATCAACTTAATTGTAGCTAAATTAGATGTCTTTTGCAACGAGGTTAAATAAAGTATTTTGAAAAAATTCCCGTAAGTCCAGTTCTGTCCAAATCTATTTGAGCAAAATTGGCAAACCTAGAGAAAACATATCTACCTATTAGGCCTTTAAAAATAAAAAGATAGGAGCAACAGATAAAAAGTTATTTTTAGTTAAAAAGTGTGCAAGTTTAATTTGGCCCACCCTGAATTTCCATAACTTGATGCCAAAACGTTAATGTACCAGTCGCAATATGTTGCCGCAACATTGTTGCGGTAACAAATAACTTATAAAAAGAATTAGCTTTTTTAAAATTTTAATAACATGTTAGATAACATTGTTAATAACAGTGTTGAGTAGCAAGTGAGGACACAGCTTTAGGAAGAATTAAAATAAATAAAGTATGGAATAACAAAATATGAATTAATAACATCATTAGGGCATTAATAATCGAATTACAAAAACTTTAAACCAAAAGACTTTAATAGAAAATATAATTAAATTTATTCTTACCTCCTATTGCACCAGTAGTGGCCATATACGCACTTATTTTGGCCAGTGGTTGCACCTGTTTTGGCCATAGTAAATAATATGTGTTACTTAAGAAAACGTTATTTATATACAGTGTGTCTACTTAAGTTGGTGTCATATGGGAAATTTTTTATTAATAATTTTACGGAGAAAAATATTTTTTATAAAGAGTTCTGCATGGCCCAAAACCTAAAAAGCAACCATTAGATATTAAATTTTATTAGTCATCTACGAGGTTTGAACAAAAATGTAATTTTTGCTTATTAAAAAAAAAATCTGCGATAATGGTAAAAATTAGGGTTTTTATATTGGTGCATACATTTCATGATTATAAATTTTATGAAGTAATTTTAAATAGTTTTTTAAATTAAGTGGCATCAAAATAAGAAGAATGTACAATGCACTGATGTACAAACTTAAACACATTTTAATAACTGATGATTGTATTTTAGGTTTTGGACCATGCAAAACTTTCTATAAAAAATAACTTTTTTCGTAAAATTAATAAAAAAAGTTTCCCATATCATATTATTTTTAATTTACCTTAACAAAATACAATACGACGGTATTCTAACCAAGAAAAAAATGAACGAATAAAAGATTGGATAACACTAAAACAAAAAGAAAAAAGGAATATAGAACAAATCTGTTTGCACAAAAATATTTACAAGGAATGACTTTTTTCCAAAAATGAAATTTTGTGTTAACCCCATTCGTGGACAGGCACTTATATACATATAACTTTTGTGTTATAGGAGTTAAAAATAGGATGTATGTAAGTAACAAAGTTTTAGGGATTTTTAGGAAAAGTTCAGTGGCGCACCTCTATTTTCCATTGAGTTTTTTTATAGGTATAACATAAACTTGTTTCTTTTTTAAATGAAACAACCTGTATATTGAATCACCACAAAAATACATTTTAAAGGGTTTTAAGTATATACCTACCTTAATATGTATTTTTTAATAGTTTTAAAAATTTATGCTTAGTACAACTAACTTTAAGCACTATCCTTGGTGCGATAGTATTGTTTAAAAAAATTATAAAAATATACTACTACGTATTTTTAGATTTAGATTGCCATATTTACGGAACTATTAGAGATAGACATATCAAATGTAAAGGTATTTTCTTTAATTTCCTTGAAATATCTTTTAGTTGGTAATACAATATACAGGGTGTTTTATTAAAAAATAATATTTAACTATTAATCTTTTGAAGATGGCCATAAATCCGAAAGTACTGAAAATTGGATATATTAAATGTGGTATTTTTAAAAGTTTATTTAAAAGTATTTTTATAGTAATACAATATACAGAATGCTTCATTAAAAAAAAACAATTAATGGAAAAAATATAGGTACGACACTAAATTCTTTTTAAAAATCCCTAAAACTTTACATTTTTTTATCCCTAATAACAAAGAAGTTAACATTGCCTAGCCAAATTGACAAAAACTAAAAAACACTCTGTTCTTCAAAACGAATCAAGTTGCCACTATACTTGCATCCCTGAATTTGTTTTAAAAATCGAAGCCGAGAATGTGCAACCAGATTTGTTCTATCTCTGCTAGTTTCCGCAATACCCTGCATGGATAACGAACAGGCGCCACCCTGTTTAATTGGACCTAAATAATATACATTGTGTCCACGGATGGACTTAACTATACCTGTAAACTTTTTTATTTATAATATAAAATAAAATCTACCATATTAATAAATTAACTACTATGGCCAAAGCTGTATAACATAAGCATGGCCAAAAGTAGGACCTATATATTTTTGCTGTATACTGACTGGTTAAGCAAATAGGTAGTAGTATACCGACCAGTAAAACAAAAACAAAGGAAGTATTTGACTCATCCAATCCGAAATGTTCACATGCGGGTATTCACGTTAGATTGTCTCTATTCTTTAATGCCTTTTCATATTAGCGAAAGATGGAAATACGGGCGACGGACCAACACTATCGAAGTGTATGGAGTCAAATGAAACCTTTCATACGCAGAGAACGGGGAAAGTCGGCAAACTCAAAGGCTTCGTATAATTTTTTTCATACTGTCCGTCAAAACCGGCTTAGTGTGTAAAGGCGCTTACATTGCCTATGTGTCATGTTATTTAGCTGATCCGGTATATACGTCCGTGCTTATAAGTTATTTAAATAGTATAGAAAAGAAGCATTTAAAGAATATAAGGAAATATCAACAATTTACTTACCAGGGTTTTCTGTATATTCTTATAAAAAATAATGAAAATTGCCAAAGTACAACACGCATTTAAATATGTTTTTAATTATTTCTTAAACTATATTTTAACGAGTAGAGAACACAGTTCAAAATGTGCCAAGACATCAAAAAATCCTATAAACATACTTCACTATGGTAAGAACTAAATATTTACTATTTACTTATAAATCTCAAAGTGGCCACAAACGGTATAGTGGCCACAAATGGTACATCTACCCTAAATAAGGAATATGTTACTTAAAAAAACTTAACATTACTTTATTCTTGTGTGTATTTCACGTTTAATTTAATCGGTTTGGAGGGATAAGTCGGAGTGGAATTAGTTTGAACGCTCTTTATAAAGCTTAAACCCAAGGATCCCGTTACCAATCTGTATATCTCAATTTGTTTTGAAAATATGGCCATCAAAATCTAGATGGTAATTCTTCATTCCCATTAAAAACGTAATAAATGTACATCTTCCTATCTTTTTTATTTTTCGACGTATAATAGAAATAAGGTACCTGCGGCATATAAGGCCCACCTAACGTTAAATGTAAAAAACACCCTGTATAATTTTATAAAGTTAGGAAAAAAATTATATTAAAGATTGCTTATTTATTGTAAAAATAAAATATAAATAAAATTAGAAAAATTAATATGAAACCAACCAAAAAAATGTTAAAAAACCTTTTTCTATAGGCCTTATTAAACTACCGTAGTAAAATAAGGCCCCACAATTTTTTGTTTTAAAGAAAACAATTTAAAAAACTTTGGTTAATTATTTATAGATATTTGCCTTTCTACTGTGCTAATTTTTAATTAAAACATATATAATATCTAAAGGTACCAGAACTAACCAGAACGGTCAAAACAGCGAGAAGTCACACAATCGCTCGTTATCACATAAAAAAAAATAAGAAAAACTGTTTTCTTGTGAATGAAGAAATTTGCATATTTAAGAGTTATTTTTATTTCTAAACATTGCTTCATAATAACTTTTGATATTTTTAAAAATAAGGGTATTTTCCCCTGGAACAAAATTTATATTTTTGAGATACGTCGTATACAACTGAAAAAATAAATATTTAATGATTGCATTTTAGGTTTTAGACCATGCAGAACTTTTAATAAGGAATAACTTTTTCGTAAAATTATTAATAAAAAAGTTTCCCATATTTAGACAACTTAGGTGAACACGCTGTATACTAAAATTCGTTACTTTAGATGTCAATACATATTACGTTATTTTAAGTATTTGTTGCTGTTGATACTTAAATATTTAAAAAATATATTTTAAAAATTTGTTTGTTTATTGTGTGTTTAAGGCATACGCAATTTAGCGAATGGTTTACAGGTTTTACTCGAAAATTAGGTTAAATACGAAAAAATATTGAAGGTCAAAAAACTGTATTTTTATTTGCCTAATTTAATAAAAATATGAAAATTACACAAAAGTCAGTGCGTAGATTTTTTATAGAAACTTTTGTTAGCTGCCACTTGAGACACACAGGGTGATTCCAAATCGTAAAAATATTATTTTAAATATTAAAAAAGAATCATTAAAAAAATATATTTTTGAAACTACTTTAATCAAATGCATTAAAAAGTTATATTAAAAGTCTAATAGGTATACATGTTTCTTGTCGCTTGGGAAAATTAAGTGTAAACTAAAAAAATGTTTTTTTTCATAAATAATTAATTTTACTTTTTATATGCAAACATTATCCAGTTAAGTTAAAATGTATGTACGGAGCAATGCAAAAGGTAACGATTTATCTATTAAAAGTATTTTTTTACTTTTTATACTTATTAAATAAGTAGTTAAAAATGTGACCGATTTTTTTATTTACAAAAATAACCTTTTGAAATTTTAATCTTTTTCTTATTACAAGGCGATTTTTTTAAAAGGTTTTATTCTAAAAAATATTTTTATTTACTCAATTGTCCAAAATATTATTTTGCAAAGAATTTGTTTTTTAACGTTAACCTTGGGTTTTTCTAGAAACCATAATAAATAGGAAAACAAATTAATACACATTTGATTACCTTTTTATCCTATTTAATTAGGTAGTTTAAAAAATATACTTTATCGATTTTTTTAAAAGTAATGTTTACGCGATTTTGAATCACCCCGTGTATCTTTCGGCGATTTTTATTATAACTTTTAGCATTTCAGACGAAGCAGAAGTTTTTAAAGAAAATATTTTTTGGTGAAATATTAAAAATAAAAAACACTGTTAATGTTTAGGTATGTACTACACACTGTATAATATAAACAATATTACTACAAATATTTTTTTTCGTAAAAACTTACGGTAATAATATAGTTAAAAAGCATGTTTAGAACATTTCGTCTATTGAACTTTTGCTAGGTATATTCATTACACACCATACTAACCAAACTAACACATTAGGTCGTACACCCTGATGACCAACAGAATATCCAAACTGAAGATGAGAATCAAGTTTTTATTCTCTAAAATTAAATCTAAGTGAAGCTTAAAAATCAGATCATGCTTACAGGTAATAAATATTTATAAGCCGGACGAAGAATAATGCCTCAGGCTTTATCGTATAATTTTACTTTTAGTTTGCTCAGGCCTAGTGACTTTGTTACTGCTTTATTTAAATTTTAAATTCTATAATTTCTGTCGTTGCTAGCTATTTTCTGGGTAAATAGAATACACAGGGTGTTTCCTAATTGGACCATTTATTTGAGAAACCTGCCAAGTGTACTCTATTAATAGTAGGGGAGCCCACGATCTAAATGGGGATATACTCGTGCGTCATAGAAACCTATTGGGTTGCAAAGCTTAGATGATAAGAAGATAAAAATGTTATTTCTTGTATACCTTTTCATTGGTGGGGAAAGCGTCTATAGATTATTAAATATGCCAAAAAAGTCTCTGAGGAAAAAAATTTACCACGAATTTCTGAGGTAAAATATGTCGATCTAACCCCACCTTAGTCCAAAAGTGGATGGTTTCTAAGATATAGAGTGTCAAAAATATTTGGCTAAAGGGGGTTTTAAAAGATGAGAAATTAGAATTTGCTAGCAATTTCATTGTAAACCCTAGATAGCGCCACCCTCGCTAACTTGCACACATTACAAATAAAATAGTTTTTATTCCACTCTGTATATAATTCCCAGATAAAAATTTGTATTCTTCATTATATTTAACATAAAAAGATATTCCTGGTAAAGTTGTTTAAGCAGCCGTTTTTAAGATATCTGAATTTTAAAAAATAATTTCCGGTTTGGCCAGGCCTAAGCTATACAGTGTGTTTTTGAATTAGATGCTTATCTCTAAGAGTATAAATCCGAAGAAAAATTCAAATAAACCTATGCCTATGTCATAAATGTTTTTACTTTTAAGGTGCACAGTGGTAAAAAATATATTTATAAGAAAAATATCTACGCCACTGACTTTTGTGCATGTTTTTTTAAGTAGGTAAATAAAAATAGAGCTTTTATTTTTTTTGTGTTTTGTATAGTTTTTGATACCTATAAAAAAATAAAAACCGCTAAATTGTGTATTTCTGAGCATAGGAAAAATTATTGTTTGAAAACTATTTTTTATAACATTTATTTACAATTAATACAAATTTGTCAAACAAAACCAAATAATTAATTAGCGATATTATTATCTACAGATGAATGGGGTTTACAAGACGGCCAATAGGTAAAAAAATCATTTTTCGTTTGTGTTCTGTTCGACACGCCTTTGGTGGTAATAAATTTAAACGGATTTGGGCTAAATAAGCCCTTTAATACTACAAATACACTATCAAATTTTATCAAAATCCGTTAGAGAATAAAATATTATTATAAATCGGTATTTTTTCAAAAAGTTTAACAACTTTAAATTTTTTTATTGTTTTTTTAGGCGACCAAAAAGTATGAGATGAAAGTTCAAAACTAACTTGATTATGTTGTTAAGGAATTAAATTGGAAAATAATAAGTCCCTTAATGCCAGTAGCGTAGCTAGGTCAGCAGGGGCCCTGGGATTAAAAAGTAAAGTAGGGCCCCGAAAAATTGCAAATGTCGAGTAACAAAAAAAGGTCCTTATGTAATAAAAACCCCTTATTTAAACATTTTTATAAACTGACCATCAGTCTAAAAATATGTTAAAAGCAAAAAAAGGTCGTCACCTTCATTCCACAAATTTTATTAAAATCTGTTGGGGGATATTATTAAGATAATAATAAAAAAACAGAATTTTAAAAAGCTTAATACCCTGTATATTGGAAACAACGTTTTTACGGACCCATGTTTATATAAACTTATTTTCATAAAAATATTTATGGATAAGCCCTTAAATGTCTTTCTGCAATTATTAAACCTTAAATACTAACGTGACGTCTGGGAAACGCCGGCCATTGTTTTGTTCCTTGCTATGTCCCTCCTTCTGTTTTAGGGTTAATAGTCCATCTTCTTTTAGGTTTGCTGTTGCTTAGTTAGTATACAAAAGAAATTTGTCATAGCAGTTTGTATTTGTTTTTTATTTAGTGCAAAGAATCCGAATCCGTCTGAGAGACGTCACGTTAGTAGTTATGTAATTATTTTCATGTAATTAATTTTTACCAAAGTTATCAAAAATAAGTGTGTGCTAGTAATTTTGATTATAAAAAGCAATAACAAAAATTGCGCATAGATTTTGAATAAATAAGTAGAGCAGATTTTGTAAAAAAAAAAACTTTTATTTAAATGAGTAACCCCACATTTTGTCAGAACAGCGAAAAATCCACATGTATTTCGACGAATTAGATCAAGTATTTGTGATATTTTAGGTTTGATGCCAAAATTATTTAAGAAAATAACATTAAGGGATTGTTTATGATATATTGCGGAGCGTCTAAAAGACGCTACGTTAGTAGTTGCGTTACAAATATTGCACGTTTGTGGTTTTTAATGCTTTTATTACTTAAAAAATAACTCTTTTTCTCTTCGAATATTTTCTTTACATGAGTGTACTAATTTTATTTTGTGTTAATAAATTATAGATTTAACCATTTATGAGAGTCAAATTATATTCTTACCTTCCTGACAAGCTGACAAGATAAAAATTTGAATTGTAAAAAGGCAATAGTTCACTATCAACATTCAAACAAACAGTTCTAAGAGGATGGAGGCACACACACACAATAAATTTTGCTTAGGTAGGTATCTGTGATGTCTGGAGGGTAACACTTGCAGAGGCGTTACATAAAACCCATAATTTTTGTTACTTTTTTTTAATTTAATAATAATTTTTAAAAACCTTTATTTTTAATAACTGCCAGCAACACATATCACATAAATAATATTTATCAAATTACTATATTCCCTTTTTTGCAATTATGCAGTTCTTACTTTTAAATGACTAAAAAAGATTTATAGTTATAAATAAGCAATTAACATTATACACACAATTATTAAAAATATAGAGTTAATCATGTTTATGTCAGTTATATTGGGTTTAACATGTTTGTAACATTTCTTCACTGTTTGAAAAAAAAACGTTTCGGTCCAGCCTAATAAACATCGGTAAGGAAATGCTTTGTTTGGTCTATTCCCGTTTGGTGCATTCCCGTTTGGGCATGGTGGAAATATAATTTTTAAGTAGATTTATAAAGTGTGTATTAGTCTTGGGTTTAATTAAGGGAATTAAAAAAATGGATTTGCTTTCCAGAACTAACCATTCGTAAGTGTGTATTAGTCTTGGGTTTAATAAAGTAATTTAAAAAAAGGGATTTGCTTACCAGAACTAACCATTCGTAATTCCCTAAAACTGTTTTAATTACCCTGTCGGGCGCCGTACTTACCTACCTAAACTTTAGCCATTTTGTGACCTTGGCAAACGAATTTATTCCTTATGTTTAGTGTTAATAAGGTATTGCTTGTTGCGCATGTCTTTACTGGGCCTTTACCGGGCGTCGATTTTGAATGCGCCCCTCCTTTACGGCGCGGTGTCAAAATTTCTTATAACATAATTTGACTCTTAGATTACACCAGGTACAAACACAATCTGGTGTCGAAAGTTCGCCCGCCGGTTTAGACGACTGCCCGTAACGGGAACTCTATAAAGTCGGTTAATTATAGGGTCGTTCAGGTACAATTTATCGTAGTGCCCTAAACGAGAAGAAAACAAGTAAATTTTGTATTGTGCTCCTAACGGGAATGCCCCAAATGGCAAATCACCCTTTGTTTTCAAGATACAGGGTAACACACTTATAAGAAAAATATCAATATTTTAATTACTTCGTACCCGATTTTAATAAAATTTATTTAATTAAATTTATCAAGTTTTGTGGCTTATCAATACCAAGAAGTTGGCTAAATTTCCATTTGTTTATTTCAAAACTGATTATGTATAAGCTATAATATTTTTTATTCTATTATATTTTTACGTGTATTATTATTTTTTTCTGTTCCTTTATTCTTCCTTAGCATACAAACCAATTTTCATCAAAATCCAGTAATTATTCGATGATTTATTTTAGTTTACAAAAATAGTACTTAAAATTTTAATCACTCATAAATAGAAAAAATTTAAAAAATCAAAAACCTTTCCCGGGTATTATTTTCAACCTATAAAGATACCAAAATATGTTAATAGATACATTAAAATCAAATAGTCGATTTTTATGTTTCAAAGCTACTGTTTTAATTTTTTTGATATAAATAAAAAAATGAGCAGGATTGGATTCAGGTGTTCCTACACTGGACCCCAGATTGCAATAATTTGATTACAGAAGTGTTTCATTAGGTCATTAAGAACTTGTGATTACTTACTTGAAAATAGTTATTCGATCGGTTTAAACATTTTTATTTTATTTTTATTTATTTTTTTAATGAGTATATTTTAAATGATTTAATATAATATAGAATTTGTTTATATTTTTAACTAGTAATTTCGATTAAATTCCTTAAGAAACATTATTACCAATATCTAATTACCCAATTTTAACTATTGTGACGTACTATTAATTTTTTTCTTTAAAAATTAGTTAATTAAAGTAAATAAAAAAATTGTTTTTGTAATATTAATACAAACCTTTTATATCTAAAAAAAAATGCTTTTAATGGCAGTAAGGTAGCGAATTCTCCAAAGTGGCTTAATTATCATAGTAATTTTTTTACCACTGTGGATAAAAATAATGAGACTAATTGTAAACAAAATAATTATAACCTTAATTGACCGGTTTCTTTAAATTTAATTAGTAATCAAACATATTCAAAACATTACTTCAATATTGGGAATTGGAAAATATGTACGGTTACGGTATTTTACGTTTTTGTCGCTATCCTGTAAGCAGGGCCGTATTAAGGGTATGAGGCGCCCTAGGCTAGAATTCCCAGAGCGCCTATTTTCGTACAAAGAAAAAAAACTTGAAGAACAAAAAAAAAAGGTCATTCTCTCCTTTTCGCCTCTATTTAATTTATATCCCCGCAGAAAGATTTGTTCTAATCCCCACCCGACCTAAACTTTTTAAAAACTTCCCTGTGTAGCGCCTATTACTCCCCTGTCTGGCGCCTATTTTTTCATGGCGCCCTAGGCTGTAGCCTAGTCAGCCTAATGGATAATACGGCACTGCCTGTAAGGCTAACATTCTACAATGCCTACTTGCCTATGTGTTATGTTATTTAGCTGATTCTGTATTTGTTTCTTAGACAAGAAAAGAGAGAGGCAGTGGCGTAGCGTAGCGTAGGCGAAGTTGTATCCGCGAGGCCTCTTTTGTCTATAAACAGGGCCGGATTTAAAAGGGGACAGGCGAGGCAACGGCCCCGGGGCCCCCACAAATTAGGGGCCTCCACAAAGAATAATTTATGGGTCTCCACTTTTGACCCCTGTCCACAGGGTGTCTCTAAAAGGTGCGGAAAAAAGGTACCACAGATTCCTAAGGCTAAAATATGATGATCTAACCCAACTTACCTTAGTCCAAAAGTGAATGATTTTGGAGATACATTGTGTTAAAGATTTATTCTGGTTTTAGTTTTTTATAAATAATTTTGGTAATAATAAGTGTTTTGTCACAATATTTGGCTAGAAGGGGTTTTAAAAGGCAAGAAAAAATAATCTGCTATATTGATTGGTAATTTTAGGAGGCACCACCTGCGGTATTTTGTACAAATTAAAAACGAAATATGCTCACAGCGTACCAACACCCGGTCCGATTCGTAGTTTTCACGCTTACCGTTTTACTTTGTAGAAGCTATGACGTCACACGTGACGTCACACCCTAGTGCTGATAGTACTCACGGGTCGGATCGTTAGCATCCTAAGCATCGACTTTTTTGTCGCCATTTATTTGAATCGAAGTATTGCGTCCAAAATAAAATGAATCTTTCGTCACTTTCCCCAATTGCCGAAAATGCTTAAAATACATTCATTTTTCCATCTTTATTAATTATCCCACCTAATCTACCTATGTCTATATCAAAAAATGCGTTCTTAGGTTATGTTGAACTTGTTGAATTCGTAAGCAAACTCACAAGTGGTCCGAATTATTAATACTGCAAACAGGCGTTGGCGCGCTCACTTAAATCGGACCGCAAGTTAGCAGTCTATACGTCGTAAAAAATGCTGTGAGCACAATTCGGACCGCGGCCTGTATGTAAAAATTCTTATTCTTTTACATAGTTTACATAATAAAAGTATAATAAAGTAAAGAAATTAGTGTTTGACCGGGAGCCGGGAGACTGAGTGTCGAAACCGGGAGACTCCCGGCCAAACCAGGAGAGGTGACAACCCTAGTCCTAAAAGACTTTGAGATACAGAGTGGTATAAAGTTAAAAAAAAGCTTCGTTACCACTCTGTATCTCCAAAGTTAAGCCATTTAGGATTTTGGACATAGGTTTATATCAATTTTTTCATAGGGTTCACACTCTTACAGATGAGCATCTAATTCTAAAACACCCTGTATAGCTTAGACCTCGCCTTACAGAAAGTGACTTTTTAAAATTCGGATATCTCAGAAGTAGCTGCCTAAATACACATTTACCAAGTATACGTTTTTATGTAAAATATGTACTCCGAACAGAAAACCAAGACGCCGTCGACAAATTCTTTCCGATAATGCAGTTAGTATTTAGACTTTTTGTGGCATTGTTTAGCTACATTTAAGCAGTTAATCATTTTCTCCATTTTAGTATTAGATTTTGAATTTTAGAGAATTTTAAGGTCGTTCCTTAAGACTAAAAAAAAAAATTTTAAACAATTTAATTTAAATGTATGTTCTTGAATCTCATGACTTGCTAATGATAATGCTAATACTAATACTAAAATTAATTTTTGAATAATAAATCCGGCCTTAGATGTTATGTACCGCGACAAATATAAATAGTTTTATTTAATTTATTGCCATATATAGGTTTTTATACACCAAATGAAAAACTTTGTGATCAATAAGTTAAAATTTTTGTCAGGTAGTTTGTCACAATATTCATTGCCAAAATTTGGGTTTTATTTTTTAGGTACCTACGAAAGTTATTAGGTAAGGGTTGTTAAAATACCACAGAATCTGATAATTCCAGGTAGGGGTTAAACTTACTTTAATATTTTACCTACACTGATATTCATTTGGTAATATTCTAGAATTATATAATTAGGTAATTATCAGAACAGTTGATTAGAGGTAATTGATACAGGTAATTATTAGAGAAGGTTAAAAATGACCATTCCAATTGAAATATTTATAATTCATTTAGCTGTTTCTATTTTTTTAGAAAAGAAGTTAAAACAAAATTATTATATTTTGTTCCTTATTGTGTGCAAAATAAAAGCATAAAGTGATGGAGAATTTGGAACAAGTTAACAAATCGCGGTTGAAATATTAAATTTTTATACAGGACGTTTTTTTCTATCCTTCTATTTGTTTATGGTTAAAAGTAGGTGTTAAAATATAAATAAAAACCCTAAACGTTTTCGATTTTCAAATTTCCAAAAATTCAAATTTTAGGAAGTCCAATTTTTCCGCTCAATAAACTTCCAGCTTACTTTCATAATCAAAGAAAATATACATATACATAATACGTACATAATCAAAAAAATAATGTTCTTACAAAATACGTACAGGGTGAGCAATTATGCGAGTACTGCGGCTCTATCTCGGGAACTATTTATCGTACGGTTTCCGAAAAAAAAAATCTTCAGTAAATGTGGCTAAGAAAAATTGCTGGAAATTATTTTTAAAATTCTAAGTCGACCGCTAGGGGGCGTAATGGTAGCCACAAAATAGAAGAAACGGTTTTTCGTAAAAATATTTCCCATTAACTTATGTCACATATAAGTTTATTACAATTTCGAAAAAATTAGGAAACTTTTTTATATAAAGCATTTTTCTCTATATTGCTGAATAAGAAGTGGGGTAATTCGTCCCCATTGGAAAAAACTTCCGTGTTACTTAACCGATTTTAATAAACTTAATCTCGTTTAAAAGAGCATTTAAAGGCGCTTTTATAAAGTAATATATATTACTAGTTTATTGTTGTTTCTGGTCTGTAGATGGCGCTTCTTGACAAAGTTGCAATTTTTGTGATTTTCCTAAAAATTTTAAATGCGTTGATATTTCTTTTTAGATCATATAATAGAGCGTCAAAAACATATAAAATGGTGAAAACCCCAAATCAATATCGTTATCCGTTTTAGAGATATGAATAAAAATAGATGTTTATTACTAAAAACTGTCGCAGCAATTCTTCCAAACTTATGACCACTAATTTAAATCACTCTCAAAGCACTTTAAGATACTTCTTATAAATGTCGACAGAACCTGTTTATAACACTAAAAAACTCACAGACATGAGTTAAATTAAATACCACAAACTTTGTTGGAAAACTAATAATTTCAAAATATTATTAATATTAATATTATTTTTTAGTAAAACCTAAATAGCTATTAAAGAAAACGGACAGTACTTGTAATATAGTATTATAAAAGAAGTAAAGAGATCAAATTTGTTCCAACTGTTGCGGGAATAAAAAAAAACATGTATATATATATATATATATATATATATACATGTTTTTTATTCCCCATACAGTTTGGTTAGGCCTGATACCCTATTACTGTCCATTTTCTAGTACTACTTGTAGATGCTATAAAATAATATTGTATTAATGGCTATTTTGAAATTATGTTTTCCAACAAAAGTTCATGTTGTAATTTAACTCAGTGTTGCAAGCAGGTATCCGTCATGGTTGTGCATCATTTCAGAGCACTTTCAGTGATAAGTGGTCACTGGACACCAGCCTTTGGACATCTACAACACTCTATTTTGGTCATACTCTAAGACGTCAACGATGTTGACGGGTTTCATCGCCCTATATTTTTGACGCTCTATACCTATAAAATATCCACACGTTAAGCACCGCAGGAAAATCACCAGCACGCTTTCTACGCTCCCAGGCCCAGAGAAACATCTATACATTGCTGTATATATATACTATATATATATATATATATATATGATAGTATATATATATATATACAGGGTGTTATTTAATAAGTGTCCGATATTTCAGAGAGTGATTTTTCAAGTATTTTTAAGGTAAAAGTTCCTATGAACGTGTGGTCTAAGATGCTTCGCTTTCAAGATACAGGGTGTCAAAGTTTTATTTTTATTTATGTTTTTTCTGCATAATTTCCTAAATAATGCCGATTTCCGAACGAAAATTGGTACCTGGGGGTTTTTTGACATGAGAAATTTGAATTTGTTCTTAATTTAGCTCTTACTTGTAGAGGGCGCTAGCCACATGTATATTCTCACTTTCAAAGGCTCATGACTTTTTGTACAACCCTGTATTTACATTTTTGTTAAAAGAAATGGATTCCTTAGTCATTTTTACGTAAAAAGGTACTCTTATTAGATGACGCTAGAGCAACTCGTTTTCGAAATATTTTAGTTTAAAATAATCGATGCATACGCTTAGTAATAAATATGCTAAGTAAAGACCGCCGAAAATGACGGTTTTATCAAGCAGCCTAGTCAATGCATTTTGTTTGTGTTGTCATGCAAAATTCAGACATAATACACCTTGACACTACTTTCGACGTACGTTGAGTGGTAGGTAGCAAATATTAGTGAGGTGCTTTTAAAATGGTAAATTTTACCAATGCTGAGTATGCTGGACATGCATTTTACATACGGACTTGCTAATGGAAATGCTTATGAAGCTAAACGTTTGTATCAGGAGCGTTATCCGAATCGCATAGTTCCAACTCCAAAACTCTTCAAGAATCCACGGTCGGTTAAGAGAAACAGGAACATTTGAGAGAGCTTAGTCACCTGTCGGGTGCAGTTCGAACGGTAAGAACCCCAGATATCGAAGATGCAGTCCTTTAATATGGAAGCCCAGCCGGATACAAGCACCAGGAAAGTAGCGTTTACGTTAAATATTTCCTCATTTTCTGGTATGGAAAATTTTAGTGGATAATTTATTATATCCCTATCATGTTCAAAGAGTTCAGGCACTGCTACCTCGTGACTTTCCCTTAAGTATAAATTTCTGTCGTTGGTTTCTTCAATGCCTTATTCAAAACCCTTTGTTTCAAAACCTTATCCTGTTTACCGACGAAGCAAATTTCTCACGTAACGCTATACGTAATTTTCATAATAATCATATATGTGGTCAAATGAAAACCCACATGCAATACAGGAATCACATTTTCAAGAACAGTTCTCTGTTAACGTGTGGGCAGGAATCCTGGGAGATAATTTGATAGGTCCATTTTTCCTTCCGGGAAGATTAAATGGCGAGATATATCGTCGTTTTCTTGAAGAGAATTTGCCTATTTTACTGGAAAATGTGCCACTTAGACTAAGGAATGAGATGTGGTTTATGCATGACGGTGCCCCTGCACATTTTAGCATCCAAGCGCGAGAGTTTTTAAATCAAAATTTCAATAATCGTTGGATAGGTAGGGGAGGGACTCAACCATGGCCTCCTAGGTCGCCAGACCTTAATAGTTTGGATTATTTCCTTTGGGGACATCTAAAAACATTAGTTTACCAAACACCTATTCAAAATGAAGAAGAACTGAGAAATCGAATAATGGACTCTTGTAGAACGATTAAAAATACTCCAGGAATTTTCCAGAGGGTACGCGAATCAATGAGGAGAAGATTGGATGCGTGCCTACAGGCAGGGGTGGGTATTTCCAACATTTATTGTGATTTTGATCTGGTTTTTCATCCTGTTTTTATTTAGTGTTCGTCTGTTATTTTTTTTTTAATATTTCATGTTGATTAAAAAAGTTAATTTACAAAATTGTTTCATTTTTTCAAAACATATGCATCGATTTCAAACCAAACCAAACCAAACCAAAATATTTCGAAAACGATTGCTCCTAGCGTCATCTAATAGGAGTACCTTTTTACGTAAAAATGACTAAGGAATCCATTTCTTTTAACAAAAATGTAAATACAGGGTTGTACAAAAAGTCATGAGCCTTTGAAAGTGAGAATATACATGTGGCTAGCGCCCTCTACAAGTAAGAGCTAAATTAAGAACAAATTCAAATTTCTCATGTCAAAAACCCCCAGGTACCAATTTTCGTTCGGAAATCGGCATTATTTAGGAAATTATGCAGAAAAAACATAAATAAAAATAAAACTCTTGACACCCTGTATCTTGAAAGCGAAGCATCTTAGACCACACGTTCATAGGAACTTTTACCTTAAAAATACTTGAAAAATCACTCTCTGAAATATCGGACACTTATTAAATAACACCCTGTATATATATATATATATATATATATATATATATATATATATATATATATATATATATATATATATATATATATATATATATATATTTTTGTTTACTTATTTGTTGAAAAATCTAAATTATCGCGAGTAGACTTGGATACTGTTATCAGTCATTTCATCTTATATACCTTTTTATTTTACGTTTTGTTTTTTTTTTTTTGATTTCTGATTGGTATTTTGGGTTGGAGATATGAAGGTGGGTCATTTGAATGTGCGGTCTTTATTTACAGGATTTAATGAATTTAAAAATTTAATTGAAGATAACAAGTTTGATATTTTTCTGTTATCCGAGACGTGGCTCTCTGATGGTGATAGTTCTGAACCTTTTCAGATTCCAAATTATTTATTTTTTAGAAAGGATCGTGTAGGGAGAGGGGGTGGGGTGGGAGTTTATATAAAGACAACTTATAATGTTAAATTTATTACATTTGATTTTAATATAAATGCACAGTTGGAATTTTTAACTTTTAAAATAAGAATTGGAAATAAGACATATGCCTTTATGGTTTTCTACAGACCTCCTTCCTTGAACTTTAACACTGTTGTTCAGGATTTTGATAATATTTTTCTTGTGTTTTTCCTACAGTTGATGAAATTTTTTGTTTGGGTGATTTTAATATCGACCTTTTTAACTTTCAAAACCCATTAACGGCACTTTTTGAAAATTATAATCTTGAACAGATTATTGAGGAGCCTACTCGCATTTCCAACACTACAAGTACCTTACTTGATGCGATTTTTGTAACTAACCGTTCTTTGGTCACGAAGTGCGGTGTGGTTTCGGTGGATAACGTTTCAGACCATAAAATGATTTATTGTGACTTAAATTTGAAAAAAGTGCCGGTTGTGCCAAAAATTATAAAATATCGATGTTTTAAAAATTTTAACATAAATAATTTTTTAAGGGACATGTATAGTTTACCCTGGGATAATATACTATATGAAAATAATGTTGATAATAAAATAATAATCTTGAATAATCTAATTCTAACTCTATTTGATATCCATGCACCATTAAAAGAGTCGCGAGTCACTAAACCCAGTGCATCTTGGCTTACTGCCAATATTAGAATTTTTATGAAACAAAGGGATAGTGCTCTGCAAAGATTCAAGAGAACCAAATCACAGGAAGACTGGATTAATTATAAAAATTTGAGAAATCTTACACTAGCTGCAATTAGAAGGGAGAAAAAGAGTCAGTTGGATACATTGTGTACTGAAAGGAATACAAAAAGTTATGGTCCACTCTGAAAAAATTTAATGTTTGTACCGATAAGATTAATACAATACCTAAAGCTTTGTCTGATCCTGATGATATAAATAATTTTTTTCGGCAATTTTTCAGAATGTTGCAGGTAACAATGGTATTAATGATTGTGTTAACTTTTATAATAACAATAATTATAATAAAGATTTAAAATTCTCATTTCAGTTGGCAGATGTGTCCGATATTGCCAATTTATTAAAAAGTATTCATTCTGATGCCACCGGTGTGGACGAGATATCTCCATTAATGCTTAAATATTGTAGTCCTTTTATTGATAAATATATAACCCATATTATTAATTGCTGTATGGAAATAAGTTATTTTCCAGACCAGTGGAAAATATCTATCGGAAAGCCCTTAGCAAAAGTTTCAAACCCGGCTACTTTTAATGACCTTCGAATTATAAGCATTCTTCCCACTTTGTCTAAAATTTTTGAAAGATTTTTATATAATCAAATGTATCTGTACCTTATTGATAATAAAATAATACCTGACACACAGTGTGGATTTCGAAAGGACTTTGGTACTGTGGTAGCTCTGATAAATGTGATTGATGATATTATTCGTTCTTCTGATAAGGGATTGAGCAGTATGTTGATTCTTTTAGACTTTTCAAAGGCATTTGATACAATAAATCATTCACTGCTTATTTCTAAATTGAAGTATTATGGGTTTGATAGTGCTGCTTATTTTCTCATACAGTCCTATTTAACCAGAAGGTATCAAAAAATATATTCAGACAATAAATATTCGGATCAGGTTGGGGTGTTTTCAGGTGTACCTCAGGGTTCCATTTTGGGTCCATTGCTTTTTCTGGTGTATACTTCAGATATTTTAAAATCATTGACTTATTGTAGTGTGCAAGCGTTTGCGGATGATACACAAGTTTATTGTTCTTTTGACGCTAAGGACTGTGGGGAGGTTGAGTTAAATGTGAATAGAGATTTAAAGATTTTGAGTGAACTGTCCGTTAGTCATAATTTGCATCTGAATCCGTTAAAATCAAAGGTGCTTATTTTTGGAAGTAAAAATAAAAAGAGAATTCTAGAAAACGAAATTAACGTGCAAATAAATGGCTCAAGATTAAGTGTGGTTAATGTTGCAAAAAATTTGGGATTATTGTTAGACACACAGTTAAGGTTTAGGGAACACTTAAAAATATTTTTCAAAAAACGTATATTTCTTTAAAATTATTATACAATAATAGGCAAATTTTAAGCAAAGGTCTAAGAAGAAACTTGTGTGAATCCCTTGTTTTATCAAACTTTAATTATTGTGACTTTGTGTATGGTTTTTGCCTTGACCAGGAAGGCAGGTCACGGATACAGAAGGTTCAGAATATGTGTGTACGTTTTGTGTATGGAATTAGAAAATATGATCACGTTTCTCACTTATACTCTGAAATAAAGTGGTTAAAAATGGATGAACGTAGAAATCTTCATTTTTGCAGATTCTTATTAAAAATATTTAATAATCCTTCTTCTCCGGTATCGGTTAGGGAACGCTTAACTTTTCGTCGGGATATACATGACAGAAATATTAGAGATATATATAGGCTAACAATGCCACATCATCAGAGTGCCATTTTTCGGCGCGGATTTACTTATAATGCCGTTCGGCACTACAACTCAATACCCCCTGAATTATTATATCTTAAATTATCTACCTTTAACTATAGGTATAAAAGGCATTTATTGGACCGTCAACATAACAATTAATGTATTTTAAACATTCCTTTAAATGAAATGATTGATGGCGTGTCGTCTTGTTTTATTTTAAAGTGCATGCTCGCTGAATGATATTTTTTAATATTTATTCATTTTAGATTGTAGTTTACTTTAGGTAACTTTGTTTATTTTAAGTACTTATTAAATTAATAATAAAATTATATTTTTTACTCTTTGCCTTGGCCTGGTTCAGTAGAGTAGCTAATAAAGCTAGACTGCGCCAGGCTTTGGCAATTGATTTTAATTTTTTTTCCCACTGTATATTATTAGTATTAATAAAAGGCATTTATTATTAT
>JACEGR010006016.1:0-65804 GCA_014170235.1 Listronotus bonariensis | reverse complement strand
AAGCTATTTGCCTAAAATAACCATTTGCCTGCGACTACTGCGACATACAGGGTGAGCTTTTTCGATGTTCAGCGAAGGGATCTCAGACACCGCTGCAGCTATAGAGATGGTCTAATGCTGAAAGAATTGCAGTTTTTAGAGCCTAGTTTAAAGCACTTTTTGTTTCTTCAAAAAAAATGACATACTAGATATTTCGAAAAAACATTATTTTCAAAAATATTTTTCCTCTGTGGCTAAGTTAATACTAAAAACCGAAAAAAAATGTAATTAGAAAACAAATAGATATTTATCTTCTTAATAAAAAGGTAAAATCCAATATTTAATATAGTAGTCCGTTTTGAGCTACGACATAAATTTGCATTTTTTAAAATGGAATCCAAAGTTTGCTATAACAGTTTTAAAAAGGCCTTTTTTATAAGCTTTATAACGATGTATACCAAGATATACTTTAAATTAAAAAAATAATCTAGTTTTGGACATAAGTATTTTTAAATTAGTTTTATTTAAATTTCATTTTGCCCCAAACAATTTGTTTTATTGACAATGACTTTTTTTTCATCTCATCAGTACATACTATAAATGTTTTAAATTTATTAATAGGTGATTTAAACTTCCATTTAACCATCTCTGTAGCTGCAGCGTTTCTGAAATCCTTTCACTAAACATCGAAAAAACTAGGGCTGGCAAAAACCGGAAAAAAACAAAACCGGTTTCGGTTAAAACCGGTTAACCGAATATTTAGAAACCGGTATTAAAAACCGGTTTTAAAAGCCGGTATTAAAAACCGGTTTTTAAAACCGAAAAACCGCAACCGGGTTTTAAAACCGAAAAACCGAAACTGGTTTTAAAAACCGAAAAACCGAAAACGGTTTTCAAAACCGATACACCGAAATCGGTTTTTAAAACCGAAAACGGTCCTCAAAACCGAAAAAGGCTTTTCTAAACCACAGTTAACAGGAAATCGGAAAGTAATTATTCTCTATTAGTCGTTTTTGCGTTGATTACGAATTTGCCCATGAGCTGTGGTGTTAAGTGTTAATCATTATTCATCCTAGAATCAATCTTCAAAAGAAAATGTTTAAATATAAATAAGAATAAAAGATAACATCCCTGTTAATAAAATGGAAGATTCTAAAAGGTGATGTAAAAATTCCATACATACATACATTATTTATTTTTTCCTCTTTATTTAAAATTGGTATTCTATTTTCGGTGTTTTTTCTTGGTTTATTGGTTAATAAATAACAGAAAAGAAAAAGTGGTGATTTTTAAATTTTAATTTAGTGTATTATTATAGTAAGTTGTAGTTTTTAGTACTTAAATGAACCACCCTGTATAATCTGTCAACCAATATCCGATTTTACAAACTGAACGGTTTTTCTTTTTTTAGATATAAACCGCAATCAACCAAAAACCTATTAATTGATATTCAAAGAACCGCTTTTCGATTTTGGTCCGATTATCCACAAAACCGGTATTCGAAAAGCGATTATCCGAAAAACCGGTATTTGAAAACCGCTTTTTTAAAACCGGTGAACCGATATTCGAAAACCCGGTTTTTCAAAACCGGTTAACCGGTATTCGAAAACCGGTTTTCAAATACCGGTTTTCGGTTTGGGCCAAAACCGCGGTTAACCAAAAACCGGTTTCGGTTGCCAGCCCTAAAAAAACTCACCTTGTATACATCATTATTACTGTTATTGATGATCAAAGAAATTATTTAATATGTTTCAATTAACAGCTCATATACGCGTTTAAAAAACAATTACGTCCGCATCAAGATACAAATTGTCGCTGTACATAATTGGAGTTGACTTTGGCTTGATGCCGAATATAAACATTGTTTTTCGTGTGGTGAATTTCAATGGAAACGGTTATTGTTTATTTATTGGTAGGCGAGTGGTCAGGTGTACAAAACTGGGTACATTAGGCATTTTAAACAGGGCCTATTGGTTACTAATTTTTTCAATCATTTTTTCTATCGCATCGATCACATACGCTTGACTGGCGATTAATACTAATTTGCTTGTTTGTAGATTACCATATTAGAAATGGGATTGACAAGTAGTTATGACTTAACGCTAACACTTTTAATTAAGAGACAATTGAATAAAATTGGTACGGGTCTGGTCTCCCATTTTTCGGTCCATGAAGGCACCTAAAACCTAAATAGGTTTTATTTAGGTAGTATTTATTTAAAATAATAATCGTGGTGGCACTACCGCATTGTCTAAAAGGTGCTGTAAAATGCATAACTGCATGTTTCAGTGCTTGGACAAGTTTGACGGAACAGGGGGAACGATGGGTTACACATCTAATAACCCGACACCCATGGTACCCTGGTATTTAGGCATATGCCTTCGTGGGATGTAAAAAAGATTAAAAAAGTAAAGTTAGCATGTACATACTTTTATTGTCCAATTAGACCACCAAGACTTGACAGCATAGGGCCGTACTTCGATTGGGCAGGTTGCAAAGCTTGTCTTAGCACATAGCAAAAAAGCATACCAAGCAGACTAAGTCCTATTGGATCTTTCGCTACAACATAATAGTACAAGAGAAGGCAGAAATGGGGGCTTATAGATTGATCCACATCAGCCACACCTTTCAGTTCGCCTGGCAGGTACTTGTGCTTATCGAAAACACCTGTCATTTTTTTAAACCTTACTATGAATGAACTAAATCCTAAAAAATTTCAAGCTAACTCAACCGATAAACTTTACGGAGCTATTCTACAACAAAAATAAGAAAAACTTCATATAAACATATGTCCTAAACGTCTTAGTTTTTGAACTACGATGTGTGAAATATTTAAAAAAAACTGTTTTTTTAATTTTTAACACCCGTAGTTCAAAAACTAAGACGTTTAGAACATATGTTTATATGAAGTTTTTTTCCTCATTTTTGTTGTAGAATCGTTTGGTTAAGTTTGTCTATTGAGTTACTGGACACCCTGTATGTATGTAGGTAATTTGATTGAAATTGATGAAAACTTTGATGTGTGTTGGTGCCTAAACGGTGAGGTTTATCGACTTTAATAAAGATCACCTTATTTTTTATGTTTTTGATTGTCTATAAAATGGCGCCCCCAGCTTTGCGATATCTGTCAAAATAAAAAAGTTATGATGTTAATAAATTTTAAGTTTTAGGTAAAATGCCCTCTGGCGGTATTTAAAAAATGTACTTTTGTGTTAAAATTTTAGAATCTGCAAAGCTCGATTTGTGTGCCAAATATCAACTGGATTGGTTAAAAAATAAATGCAATATGGCGAAAAAAACAAAATAAAAATTAAACTTTGACGGCTTGTAACTCGAAAACGAATGACATTTTGAAAAAATATATATGAAGCTCTACCCTTATTTTCCCAAGTAGAATCACCCCCTTAAGTTTTGTAATCGATTTTTGAATCACCCTGTATATTCTATGAATGTGTATCCACTGAGTAACCCGCCTTAGTAGTTTCTGTTTTCTCACAGCATTATATTATCTAATTTTACGACCCAATTATTTTAAATAGATGCTAAACCTTCATGCTTACATAGTAAGTATAAATTATATGCTGTTTGATAATGGACACGATTAACAATCCAATTATTTTTAAATTTAATGAGAAATTAATTATTAAGATAATGAACATTCTAATAACAAAAGTTGACATGGGAATTTAATGATGTTTTGGCTCATATCACGAGAAAATTATCACTTAGAACGATGCCTAACTAAAGGTTCAAGCGATGATATGTTGGTCTAAATATAAACATCAAAAATACCTGATAGGAAAAATAGGAATTTTAGTTTGTTCGAAGTTACTGAATTTTATTTACAAGCACGTAACTAGACGTATAGTAAGAACATTTTAAAAGCGCAAATTCGGTACCCTTTAAAAATAATACAAAAAACATAAAAAGGCCGCTTGCGGACTATTTTATACAAAGGCGCCGCTATCCTTTACAGCGACGCGCCGATACTCTATGGGATAGAAATCCATTATTTTGGCCAAAAAGCAACTTTGAAATTTTAATGGCTCATGCTGTCTGTGTATTTCAAAGTAGATACTCCAAACTACATGTACGCAAAATTATAAAAGGACTTCTATTGGGGAAATAAGAAACTTGAAAATGTATTTTAAGTAAACATAAATATACAACATTTAATCTACTTAGTTTATTATTAGCCTTGTTTACTAAAAAAGTAAAAGAGTTTAAATAATAAGAGCTATTGTTGTGTTTCCGATGCAGTCTCGCTACTTTTGTCAAAGATTTTTTACCTTTTTCTTTATCAGTTTTTGTACTTACAATTGCTTTCCTACTTTTTGCTACTTCTGAGTGTAAGGACAGATACAAGATTTTTATAATTTACAAGGTTTTCCACTTTAAAATTTAATATGTTTTGTCCTATACTGTATATCCTAATAGATAAAAGCATTCTGATGAAAGATATGGATTCTACAGAATCTACCCAACAAAACAGTGTTTTTATTTATTTTATACGTTAAAAAATAAAAAAAATTGAGAAGATGTATCTCTATTACGCTTCTAAGAATAATTTAAAATTATTTTTCCGATTTGGATGGTCATATTTCCAAACCTAATTGAGATAGACACATCAAATGTAGTATTTTTTTAAAGCATTTTAAAAGATTTTTACCCTGTATATCATATGAGATAATAATCATCGGATTAATGATTAGAATACTACCGAATTAACCAAACAAGCGGACATTTTAGTTTATTTTGTACAATAAAAAATAATAATGTTAAGGGGGTGTAAATTTATAATAATATATAATAAGTTTTAGGTTTCCAAAAGCATTTGTAATAATTTATAATATTTTTCCAGTAAAAAGCACCTCATTTTAAGTTAGATTGGTAAGTTTCAGAATTTGGACCAAAAAAATTAATTTCTATCCCATAGTGCGATGACCAGCTGCATCAACCGGCATATCATAAAAGAAATATAGCAAAGGCGGCCGCAAAGACAAGCATGCCGATTTTTTTTTTAACTTTTTGTGATTTTTTTCTTATCAAAGAGCACCGAATTTACATTTTTAAACTGTTCCTTCTATACACAGGGTGTTTTGGAATGCTGATTCATAAGGGTGTAAGTCCTAAGGTAATTTTCGAGCTAGTTTTAAGGAAAAAAGTTTATTTAGGTATATAAACCTACGCACAAAATGTCTTAACTTCTGAGATAACAGAATGGTAAAATTTTCAGGAAAATATCTTACTTTTATAATATCTGATATAGTTAGAACCATATTTACTTCATTCTGAAAGCGACGCCGCCAAGTACACAAAAAATGATAAAGTAAACAAACCTTTTCGAAAGCACATAGCCTCTGACAGACCCTGATTACATATTTTTTAGATAAATAAATAAAAATATTGCGAAAGCACGTATCGCGTACCAAAAAAATCATCCTCTTATTTCGTCTCTGGCGTGCCATAAAACCTGTAACGCGTGGCGTAGTCGTCGGATTAAATATTTTTTGCTGCAATAAATCATTTTTTACAAAAGGCTTTATTTGCTTTATCATTTTTTGTGTACTTGGCGGCATCGCTTTCAGAATGAAAAAATTATGGATCTAACTATACCACTATTAGCTATTAGAACAGTAAATAAAGCATTTAACCCGACATTACACCTCTCAATTCTTTGTTCTTGTACTGATACAACTAAAATTTTAACAAAAGGTAAGGAATAACCCAAGGATAAAAATTTATATTGAACCTAACGGCGCCAAAACCCTGGAGGCACCCCATCTCCGGGGCGAACATTTTTTATCATATTTTTACACATAGGAATTGATCGAAACAATAATTCTAAGCTAATGTTTTATACATTTTTTTGTAAAACTGATCATTTTCAAGTTATTTGCGATTTACAGTAACAACTTTTCGAGGAAAATTCGATGTTATAATGGTTTTTTTCACAAATAACCAAAAAATTATGCATTTCATTAGAAACATTGTAGATAGAGAAATTGTAGATTTTAACAAGACAAACAAAATTCTTTTGTTCCAATTTTTCAAATACAAAATTTGAAAGATTGGTTAAATAACGGAAAAATTCTGCATTTTTCGTTATTAAGTAAATAATTAAAACTTTTTTCCCGAAAAAAGAAGCATGCAGCATAAAAATTCAGCGAGTTATGGAAAAAATAACGTCAGCACCTATTTTTTCTACAAAAAATCAATAAAAACAACCCTTAAACTACCCCTAATTAAAATTGACCTTCATCCTTTTGCGATTCTTTTAAAACACGTATTGGTAATACGTCCAAGAATTGTGACCAATTTAAAACGCATAATTTCGGAAAAATTAAAGCTTAAAGTAAAAAACAATTATTGTCACTTTCGTATTTTTCACTTTTTTTAAATAACTTTAAAAATAATGGAGATAAAAAAGTTAATAAAGTTCCAAATGGTAGCTTTTAAATGACAACAATTTCTCCGAGCGTAGATTTTTGTACAGTGAATATTTGGCGAGATATAGCCGTTTAAAACCTCTATTTACAAACAAGCACCACCTTTTTAAGCCCTTTAAACTCACCCCATTTAAAAACCAAGGGATTTTGGAAGATTTAATTTACAGAGCCTTGTAGCTCTTTAGAAACCCTATATTCCCTATAGCATTGTTTTTAAAAAAAAACTTTTATCATATAAACTGAAGGAGTAACGTTAAAAAAAGCAATCTTTTTTTTCGAATAATTCAAATAGCCTACTTCGAGTATCAAAAGTAAAAACATAATTTTTCCCAAATTAGGCATTTCAAATTGGTCAAACTTCCTGGATGTATTAAAAATACATACATAAAGATAACTGCACAAGAATGAAGGCCAATTTTAATTAGGAGGGTAGATGCGTGTTGATTTTTCCGTAGAAAAAAATAGGTACTGACCTTATTTTTAACAAAAGCCACTTAATATTCCCGCTAGAGACTTTTTTAAGTCATATTATGTACTTATAGTAAAATTTTAACATTTTAGTTATAAATACAACTATTAGGTTGAGAACTATTCTAAAATTATTCTCTCCTTTTTTGGTAAAAAAGTTTTATTTTCCTTTTTTGATATTTAAACAAAAATAATATATTCTATATTTTATACTTAATGTTATAAATAAAAATGATGTTTTTTAGTGCCTTGAAGAAGGAAATAAATTTTCCGAAACGTCGGCTAAGTAGAAAACGTATTTTCTTTAAATCTTGAGCCTCCACCCATCAACTTGAACTATAAATTATATCAGTTTTAAATAAAGAAAAAAGTCTTAAAGAAAGTATTAAATATAAGTATTTCCATGCCACACTATAAAACACAATAATTTGAAATCAACATATAAGTGTTTATATGTGTCAAAATAACAATGTTTTCATTGAAAATTCCCAAAAATTTTTTTCAAAACATAAATATTTTTAATGGTGTGTATTTTAATTTTAAATAGGTAAAACAAAACGTAAGTAGGTAAGTACTAAGCATACGCCAAACTAAGAAATAATTCCATCATACAAAGATATATTTAGGTAGTAGTTATTTAAAAATAACGACCGTGGTGGCACTACCGCGTTGTCTAAAAGGTGCTGTGAAATACATAACTGCATGTTTCAGTGCTTGGATAACGTTGACGGAACAGGGGGAACGATGGGTTAAACATCTAATAATCCGACACCCACGGTACTCTGGTATTTAGGCATATGCCTTCGTGGGATGACAAAAAGATAAAATAAAGATGCTTTTAATTCAATAACAAATAATGTTACTTTCAGATTTCAGTGAAGAAAAGTTCAATAACTTTAGTAAAGTATTTTTAAGCAGCAATATAAAACTCACATCAGTTTTAAATAAAAATATAAGTGTTTGCATTTAAAATATCAATGTTTTTATTGAAAATTCCCAAAATTTTCTATCACAATTTAAATATTTTTAATCGTTTGTGTTTTAATTTTAAATAGTTAAAAAAAAGGAAGGTACTAAGCATACGCCAAACTAAGAAATAATTCCATCATCCAAAGATATATTTAGGTAGCAGTTATTTAAAAATAACGACCGTGGTGGCACTACCGCGTTATCTAAAAGGTGCTGTGAAATGCATAACTGCATATTTCAGTGCTTGGACAACGTTGACGGAACAGGGGGAACGATGGGTTAAACATCTAATAACCCGACACCCACGGTACTCTGGTATTTAGTTTTCAATTCAATAACAAATAATGTACTTTCAGATTTCAGTGAAGAAAAGTTCAATAACTTAAGTTAAGTATTTTTAAGCAGCAATATAAAACTCACACCAGTTTTAAATAAAAATATATGTGTTTTCATTCAAAATATCAAAGTTTTCATTGAAAATTCCAAAAATTTTCTTTCAAAACATAAATATTTTAATGGTTTGTATTTTAATTTTAAATAGGTAAAACAAAACCAAAGATGCTCTTGATTAAATAACAAATAATGTACTTTCGGATTTCAGTGAAGAAAAAAGTTCAACAACTTAAAAGAAGTATTTTTAAGCAGCAATATAAGACTCACATCAGTTTTAAATAAAAATATAAGTGTTTTCATTCAAAATATCAATGTTTTCATTGAAAATTCCCAAAATTTTCTTTCAAAACATAAATATTTTAAATGGTTTGTATTTTAATTTTAAATAGGTAAAACAAAACGAAGGTACTTACTAAGCATACGCCAAACTAAGATATAATTCCATTATCCAAAGATGCTCTTGATTCAATAACAAATAATGAACTTTCAGATTTCAGTAAAGTAAAGAGTTCAATAACTTAAGTAAAATTTTTTATGCAGCACTATAAAACTCACATCAGTTTTAGATAAAAATATAAGTGTTTTCATTCAAAATATCAATGTTTTCATTAAAAATTCCCAAAATTTTCTTTCAAAACATAAATATTTTAATGGTTTGTATTTTAATTTTAAATAGGTAAAACAAAACGAAGGTACTTACTAAGCATACGCCAAACTAAGAAATAATTCCATTATCCAAAGATGTTTTTTATTCAATAACAAATAATGGTACTTTCAGATTTCAGTGAAGAAAAAAGTTCAACAACTTAAAAGAAGTATTTTTAAGCAGCAATATAAGACTCACATCAGTTCTAAATAAAAATATAAGTGTTTTCATTCAAAATATCAATGTTTTCATTGAAAATTCCTAAAATTTTCTTTCAAAACATAAATATTTTAAATGGTTTGTATTTTAATTTTAAATAGGTAAAACAAAACGAAGGTACTTACTAAGCATACGCCAAACTAAGAAATAATTCCATAATCCAAAGATGCTCTTGATTCAATAACAAATAATGTACTTTCAAAATTCAGTAAAGTAAAGAGTTCAATAACTTAAGAAAAGCTTTTTATGCAGCACTATACAACTCACATCAGTTTTAAATAAAAATATAAGTGTTTTCATTCAAAATATCAATGTTTTCATTGAAAATTACAGAAGTTTTCTTTCAAAATATAAATGTTTTCGTGTTTTAATGGCTTAGAACGCGTCCCGTAACACCACAGAAAAGGGAGCTACTCAAAGCAGACTGAAGTGAACGCACGATGCCGCTGAAATTTTTGTTTTGCCGGCGACGACAGGCCATTCGACCGTGCGCCTACCTTGAGAAAACGAGATTCGAGATCCGAAATCCTCTTAGTCGATGTTGCCGGTACTACCTGGCTCTATGTCTTTAAAAGTCGTCTCTGGCTTAACAGACCTCTTGCATTGCCGGTACCGGACGCTGCTGCAGAAACTACCTACACTCAGTAGCGCCGGGCCGAGGAAATTATAGAAGGAACAGTTTAAAAATGTAAATTCGGTGCTCTTTGATAAGAAAAAAATCACAAAAAGTTTAAAGCAAATAAATCGGCATGCTTGACTTCTCGGCCGCCTTTGCTATATTTCTTTTATGATATGCCGGTTGATGCAGCTGGTCATCGCACTACGGGATAGAAATTAATTTTTTGGTCAAAATTCTGAAACTTACCAATCTAACTTAAAATGAGGTGCTTTTTACTGGACAAATATTATAAATTATTACAAATGCTTTTGGAAATCTAAAACTTATTATATGTTATTATAAATTTACACCCCCTTAACATTATTATTTTTTATTGTACAAAATTAACTAAAATGTCAGCTTGTTTGGTTAATTCGTATACTAGTATTCTAATCAGTAATCCGATGATTATTATCTCATATGATATACAGGGTACGACAATAGGTATGATTTATTTAAATAGAATACCCTGAATATTATATCACCACCAAAAAATCTTTTAAAATGCTTTAAAAAATACTACATTTGATGCGTCTATCTCAATTAGTTTCGGAAATATGACCATCCAAATCTGAAAATAATTTTAAATTATTCTTAGAAGCGTAATAGAGATACATCTTCCCAACTTTTTTATTTTTTAACGAATAAAATAAATAAAAAAACACTGTTTTGTTGGGTAGATTCTGTAGAATCCATACCTTTCATCAGAATGCTTTTATCTTTTAGGATATCCAGTGTAGGACAAAAGATATTAAATTTTAAAATAAAAAACCTTGTAAATTATAAAAAAATCTTGTATCTGTCCTTACACTCAGAAGTAGCAAAAAGTAGAAAGGCAATTGTAAGTACAAAAACTGATAAAGAAAAAGGTAAAAAAATCTTTGACAAAAGTAGCGAGACTACATCGGAAACACAACAATAGCTCTTATTATTTAAACTCTTTTACTTTTTTTAGTAAACAAGGCTAATAATAAACTAAGTAGATTAAATGTTGTATATTTATGTTTACTTAAAATACATTTTCAAGTTTCTTATTACCCCAATAGAAGTCGTCATATCTTTTTATAATTTTGCGTACATGTAGTTTGGAGTATCGACTTTAAAAAGTTGCTTTTTGGCCAAAATAATGGATTTCTATGCCATAGTGTATCGGCGCGTCGCTGTAAAAGATAGCGGCGCCTTTGTATAAAATAGTCCGATTGCAAGCGGCCTTTTTTGTTTTTTGTATTATTTTCAAAGGGTACCGAATTTGCACTTTTAAAATGTTCTTACTATACAGAGTTTATATTTTACAAATATTAATTTGAGATATACCAACAAACTGTTACTAACGCCCCACCAAATATTTGGATCATATTTAGGCTATTTTATACGGACCTATATATAGCTTTGGTATTGGGGGGGTTATTTTCAAAATGTCAAAGGCAAATATTTTTAATTTATCTCGATAGTTTTTGATACGTTTTGAATATTTTCATTAATCTCGGTATTTAGGGGTTTTTTGACATGAGCTATTTACATTTGATATTGATAATTCTTTTTATATGTAAACTAAAGGGGGCTAGCTACCTTAATTAAATTTCTCTAAAACATTTATATGTACCATTAATTAACGGACACCCTGTATATATTGGAGAGCCTGCTTTATTTAGAAACTTTTTACCGCTTCTATTTTTTTCATTAAAATGTAAATCTTATCCTGCCGAGAAGGGAAATTTATTTAATAAAAAATAAATATTGCTGCTGTCACCTATTAAGGCGTTTGTACCTAATATTTCTCTTTTTGACATTACTTGGTAGTTTAAACATAATACTCTTTTTATTTTTAAGGTAAAAAATAAAAACTTCTTTTTTAAATCTCCCTAATGGTTGACTTTTGACTCACACACAACAAACTATACCTACTTTAATTTAAACAAGGAATTACCTTTTAAAAATTCTATACCGAACCGAAAAGTTTTTAAATTTAAGCCAATATTTTTTTTTATCTTTGGACAAACCACGAAGGCTAAAAGCCTAAATACTAACGTACCGTGGGTGTCTTAAGCGAGGTAAGAGGGAGTTTGTTGACACGGGACTTAAACAATTGAAGATTTGGGGAGGAAGGAAAGACCTCCGCGGGCAGCAGGTTCCACAATCTAGAAACTCTAGGGATAAAACGAACGAACAAAGTGAGAAGTTCGTGGCCTGTCCAGTTGGACCGTATAGGGATGCATTCGCGCGGAACCACGAGTTTCTCTGTTGGGAACCGTAAGTGGAGCCATGGAAGTACCTATAAAAAAGCGATAAATCCCCCACAGCCCGACGATGTGCAAAATAGGGAAGCCTTTCTGTAAGTGAAAGATCATTAATGAGACGAATAGCTCTTCTTTGAATAGAATCAAGAATGCTTAGGGTTGTGGGGGACGCCATGCCCCAGATATGAGAACAATATTCCAAGGGAGGTCGGATTTGGGACACATATAAAGTGTATAAATTAAAAGGAGAAAAATACTTTTTGGCTCGAAAGAGAAATTCAAGCTTTTTGAAGATGCCGTGGCTATAGATACAATGTGATTATGCCAGTTAAGGTTACTTTATACAGTGTGTCCCATGATAGGAGTTACAAGAGAACAAATGGACCAAAAATTTTGGATTTTTTTAACGTCCTTTTGGAAAAACTGGTCGCATGGTCCAAAACTAATAAATACAAAATTTTACTCCGATTTGTAATGTGAGAGTTATAACTAAATTGGTGTGAGAGTTATAACTAAAAATATGAAAAAGGACAGAATTAAATTTTATTGTCAAAATTTAAAGTTAAAAAGCAAAAAATATGTTTGTCATTTTTTTACATTATGAATTAACAGTTTTTAAAACACTTGGCTTAAGGCAGAGAATTTAAAAAAATATACAGGTTCAGTTAAATAACATAACACATAGGCAATGTGAAGAAAAGAGACAATCTAACTAAATACCAGCATGAAAACAGGCGTGACTAATAATTTTTACATTACGTATTACAAGATTAAAATATATATTTTAATCTTGTAATACGTAATGTAAAAAATTGACAATTACATTTTTTTACCCTCATGTTTAGACTTTAAAATTTGACATAAAATTTAATTCTATACAACATTAACTTATACAATTTTGTTCTATTTTTAAAAATAAAAATAGTTAGCACCTGGGCATTTTTCATATTTTTAGTTATAACTTGCCCTGTACAAAACCATTTAGAGTAAAATTTTGTATTTATTAGTTTTGGACCATGCAACCAGTTTTCCCAAAGGGACGCCCAAAAATTCAAAAATGGTTGGCTTATTTGTCCTTTTGTAACACCTATCCTGGGACACACTGTATATAGGTATAGTTTGACCCTGTTATTTCGATAATGATAACTGATGAAACAAAAAAAAAAGAAAAGTTCTCAAAGCGGTCTTGTTAAATTAAGTTAGAAATGTCAACCGATTCGATGCAAAACAAACGAAAAAAGAAACAAAAGTAAAAAAGAATCGAGTCTGCTTTCAGAAGGCGGCGGATAACAAAAGCCGATCGCGAACCGTTCTGGGAAAACCGGACCCGGTCAATTGAATTGTCAATTGCAAAAGAAGAAATTGCAAAACGAAAAGAAGCAGAAAAAATGCCATTCGAGACCTGGGATCGGAAAGCTGAGAAGGTATAGAAAAATGCGACGTATGTATGCTTTACAACTGTACAGGGTGTTTCGAATTACTATATCAGATTTCTTTCTAATACTTTAAAGAAAGATTCAAAAGCATCAACTAGACAGCGTTTTTCAACCTTTTTATGACACGACCCCATAGTAGAAAAAAATATTTCGCGATTCCCCGACCCTTTTATTAACACGCTTTTATTAGCTTGGGTTGTAACTATATCTATCTATCTATCTATCTATCTATCTATGTAACGGAATCTTTGAGCCTAATTTTTACCAACTTCCAGCGATTCAATTTCTTTGAAACTTTGCACACGTATCAAGGACCGATGACAATGCAATAATTTAAGAACAGTATCCCGTTATCCTGATTAGGACCGCCAGGATAAATAAATTCCTTTACAGATCCTCTGTGTCTCTTGACAAAATGGCGAAGGATTTTTAGTGAATAAACTGGAGCATTTATTTTTAAAAAACTAATTGATATGTCGAACTAAAAAATGAAAAATAAATAATAGTTTAAAAAACTAAAAAACACGCTTTTATATGCAACCGAACTAAAAATTAGAAAATAATTTTTCATTACAAAGAGTTTGTCACTTCAGAATAAAAGCGTGGGGTGCTTAATATATTAAATGTTATAATTATTCTATTTGCAAATATCTATGAGGGAAAAGTTATGAAAAAATAGTAAAATGCACCCAACGCTTTTTACTCTGAAGTGACAAACTCTTTGTAATGAAAAATTATTTTCTAATTTTTAGTTCGGTTGCATATAAAAGCGTGTTTTTTAGTTTTTTAAACTATTATTTATTCTTTTATGGGTCATGTCATATATTACAAACATTTTATCCATATATTTTTATGCGTTTTCATCACATTAGGATTTGAACCTAAATACATAATGAAGTAATTAAAACATATCTTACATCGAATACATTGTAATATACAGTGTCTCCAAGATAAGGGTCCTAAGCATGGGAGTCTCAGTACCTATTGGAGATACAGCTTAGGTTAAATTAGGAAAAAGTTGTGTTTTTTAAAGCTTATTTACATGCCGTTTAAAAACTTGAAAAATTTTCATGGCCTGCTGAGATATTTGGCAAAAACAAAAATTTGACTATATCGATTTTATTTTTTCTGATTTTATTTGAAGAGATATAAAAAAACTAATAACACTTTTTTATTGGCACTTTTAGCTACTATATGATGGTTTTTAGATTTTATACCCGACGTTTCGTTGTCAAGAAACCATCATCAACTTTATTTTTTTATATGGCTCGAAAAAAAGGTACACCTTGTATCTGATCCCATTTTTATTACAAATCCACCACTCTCCCCCTTCCGGACTATGCTTTCCAGGGCTTCGTCGGCGGAAAATCTGGATAATCGAGCTCGTAGCTCCCAGAAATTCCAATAAGAAAACAAAAATAATTCTACAATCGATGCAATGCATAAATTGTCGGCTGTCAAACCAAGACCTGCTATTGGTGTTACGTATAACCTTCACTTTCACTACTGACAATTCTCATGGCACGCCCATCTATTTCCCGCCATTTGAGAAATACCTCGTGTTCACCACCAAACAGGATACTATCAGCTTATAGGAATCTTCGCTCACAGCGCTTAGATCCAGAAGAAAGATGCCGTCAATTTAGCGTAAATCTTTCTTTGATCCCCGAAGGTAAAAACGTTCGTACGGCACCTCTAACCGCCACTCCGGGAAGAACTTTGTAGTCCTCTACGCACGTCCGCACTGTCCGGAGGTCAAACAAAGAGTCATAAATAATCTTAAATGTGTTTTTAACATCTGATATAGTTCTTTTAATTTAAAAAAATAGATCCCTTGCAGATAGTTGTTGATTCAGGGGTCAACTACACTTTGGATAACATTGCAATACGAATAATTTATTATTATTATCATTATTTGGTTACCTTCATATGGTACTAAATAGCTTAAAAAAACAATACTTACCTATGACATTTATAACAGCCGACTCTAGCTTGACGTCGTATAAAATTCCTAAAAAAAATAAAAATAAAAATTAGGGACATAAAGTAAAATTAAAATGGGAAATAAAAAAATTAGGAATAACTATACAGGGTGTCCCAACTCTATTTATACATGAAATAACTTCGCCCCTGTACTAGATACAAAAAGAACTTAAAATAAAAAATGTTTATTTAGATACACTTTCTTTATTAACAATAACAGTTTATATACAGGGTGTATTAATAACAGAACGTTTGTTGTAAAGTAGGTTTTTTTAAAAACACCCTGTTTATTTTAACAAATTTTGATCCTGTTACACTGGGGAACAGCAAAAATGTTTTCGAGACCAAAATACCAAAATCTTATTTACTTTATTATATTAATTAATAAATCTATCTGGCAAAAGTCTCAGTTGGCTCTGGTTTTATAGATACCTGCTAAATATAGTTTTATCTACCTACCCTTAATGTATGGGACAATGGGACCATAAAATTAGAAGTACCTGGTTTTATTACATCAGGTGTACTTTATAAGGGTTATGAATACATGTAATATAAATCCTATAGTGTTAGTTAGTTGAGTTTCAACCACCAGTTGATCGAGAAGTGTTCGTATTTGAGAAATTAAAAAGTTTTTTGAGTAACATGTCGCGAGTTTGTGTAAATAAGCCGGACCATTTTTGTTATATATGTGGTGAAGTGACTTTTGTGAAACAAAAACGTACTCTTAGCCCTTTAATAAAGAAGGCTTACCACTTGTATTTTGGCTGCAAAGTTGGAGACCAGGATAAAAATTGGGCTCCCCATATCTGCTGCAATAAATGTGCGTCCAACATGCGAGGCTGGCTAAGTGGAAAAAAGCGTAAGATGCCTTTCGCTATTCCTATGATTTGGCGTGAACCGAAAGACCACATTACCGACTGCTACTTTTGTTTGACACCTTCCATCAGGAAAGGCCTTTCCGAAAAGAAAAAGTCTGCGATAAAGTATCCAAATTTACAATCCGCCATACGCCCGGTGCCCCATAATGACGAGTTGCCTGTGCCCAATCCACCTCAGGAATATACGCTTGACTCTGATGATGATGAAACGGAATCAAACGGTAGTGTGCCGGAAAATGTCGCCGGTCCATCCACTTCGCAAGATTCAGATTTTGTCTGTGAACTTCCCACTAAACAACCCCACAAAATAAGTCAAAGTGAATTAAGTGACCTTATAAGGGATTTGGAATTACCCAAGAAATAAGCAGAGCTATTAGCCTCACGATTACAACAATGGAATTTACTTCAAGATGAAGTAAAAGTTTCAGTGTACCGAAGCCGCCAGAAAAACTTAACACCATTCTTTAATATGGAAAACAATTTGGTAGCCTGTAGGGACATTGAGGGACTAATGACAGCTTTAAATGTGGACTATGAATCAAAAGACTGGAGACTTTTCATTGATTCCTCAAAAGTAAGTCTTAAAGCTGTGTTACTCCATAATGGAAACAAGTTGGTTCGGTACCAATTGGTCACGCAGTCCACATGAAAGAAACTTATAGTAATTTAAAACTGTTACTGGAGACTATACAGTACGAAAAATATAAATGGCAAATTTGTGGGGATTTGAAAGTTGTGGCGATTTTGCTTGGAATGCAGCTAGGTTATACCAAATACTGTTGCTTCCTCTGCGAATGGGACAGTCGAGCACGATCGGATCACTACAGAAGGAAAGTTTGGCCTCCGAGAGTGTCTCTTGAGCCAGGAAAGAAAGATGTAACCAGCGCGCCATTAGTTCCCGCAGAAAAAATTTACTACCACCACTTCATATAAAATTGGGACTCATGAAAAATTTTGTAAAGGCCATGAACAAAGGTTTAGTTATTTAAAAGAAAAGTTCCCTTCAATCAGTGATGCTAAAATTAAGGAGGGAATATTTGTGGGTCCCCAGATTAGGAAACTCTTCGCAGATGAGCAATTCAATTCCGTACTTGAAGGCAAGGAAAAAGACTTGGAATGCCTTTAAAATAGTTGCAACGAATTTTCTGGGAAACATAAAAGCTGAAAACTATAAAGACCTGGTTGTCCAACTAAACCTAGGGTTTTGGTAACAAGAATATGTCCTTGAAAATTAATTTCTGGGATTCTCATCTGGATTACTTTCCGGAGAATTGTGAAGCTGTAAGTAACGAACACGGTGAGAGGTTCCACCAGGATATTTCAAACATGGAAAGAAGGTATCAGGGAAAATGGAACTGTGAGATGTTAGCCGACTACTGCTGGTCTATTACGAGGGATAACCCAGAGGCTGCTTACAAAAGGCTGGCTAAGAAGCGTAAACTGAATGACTAAACTTTTAATTTAATGGTAAAAATGTGCTATTAAATTGCTTTTGTTGAATCAATAATATTATTGTTATTTGTATTTTGTATGTTCGTTCACTGTATATACCTATGAATTAAAATTTTGTAAAAAATAATGCTGATTTTTTTTTGCTAGCCAACTAAAATCTTTAATAGATATTTTTTAGTTACTTGGGTGTAGTTGAATCTAAAAACTTGGGTTTGTTCAGGAAACAAATGAAAAGTTAAAATTTGTTCCCCAGTGTTATCAATTCTACATAAAAAATGTATAGCACACTATACGTCAAGTATTGCTGATATACTCATTAGCGATTAAAGGGAGGAAACAAAATAATATTTTGCTGTTAATTATTTTTAATAATTCTGTCACTGTCAGAGTGACAATATAATAACATGTAATTTATAACCCTTTATTGTAAAAACTTCTAATAGGTGTGTCAGCAATTTAGTTTCTTTAGACACATATTTTTCTACTTGTACTTAAAAAACAGCAATACGTCAGTTATGACTGGTTTTTATGTTAAGTATGTAAAGTTTCTAAAATAAACTAAAAAGCTGACTTACCTATTAGTAGCTCTTACAATGAAAGGTAATTAATTATATTTTATTATATTATTTGTCACTCTGACAATGACAGGACTATTTAAAATTAATTAAAAGCAAAATATTATTTTTTTCTTCACTTTTAATCCCAAATATGTATATCATAGTTGATATCTCACAAACCAGCAATAATTGACGTATAGTGTGCTTCTCATTTTATATGTAAAATTTAATACATAATCCAACTTTGTTAAAATATACAGGGTGTCCCATTTAACAAAACGTGCTTGACAATAAAAATTATGTTTTTGAGACATCCTGTATATAAACTGGTACTGTCAATAAAAAGAGTATATTCAAATAAACAGTTCTTTTAAGTTTATTTTTGTATCTAGTTTAGAGGCGCAGTTATTTCGTGTATAAATAGAGTTGGGACAGTCTATATACAGGGTGGAGTTTACAAGAGAACAAATGGACCAAAAATTTTATTTTTCGAAAAATAGTCATACTTCATAAAAAAATTTGCTAGTTAAATAAATAGAATAGATTCACGAAGAGAAAATGTTGATTTTCTATAAGGGTTCGAAAAAAATTTAAAAATATAAACTACCTTTATTTTTCACCTTTAAGCAAAATGTCATTAAAAAATAATTCAGAATAATGTTTGTAATGATTAAAAACAATAATACAAAATTTTATTGAACTCCATAATTTGGCGAAAACGCTTTGATCACATAGGTTTACAGCTCAAAAATTGTGTTGTGTAGAAATTTGGAGAAAGCAGGGGTTTGAAAAACAACCTATAAGAGTTTTTAGGTCAATTTATTATAAAAATTAAAAATAATTTATTTTTGATAACTACAAAATTTTAAAGTCAAAAACATTAAAGTCATTTAAAATGCTGTTCGTAAAAATCGTAAGGGTTACAATCACGTAACCCGCCCAGTCTGATAACCGAAACATGTGTTTACCGGGGTATACACGGTCATGCAAAACTGTCACATCTGTCAAAAAAGTCCAAGCTCGCGCGCAAATTTGACCATATGTATTAGAAAACCGCCACATCTGGCTTGGCATGCGACTCGATGTCCGAGTTTGATTTTTCGTGGCGCGCGTCGTGCAAACTTGTGCATGTGTAGGACACGTCAGTTAACGTTTCAGTTTAGGAACGTCGTTTACGGGGTTGTATTGTTGGTTTTGAGTTAATAAAATGGCTCTTTGGCGCCAGGAAGATCTATTGCGTGAATTTATAGATATGTACCAAGGTTAACCATGCTTTTGAAAAGTTAAAAGTTATAAATACATTGACAAAAATAAAAAAATCTTTTTGCTGAATTACGCTTATGTTCAAGTTGATCGCACCACCAGCTGCCAAAACTGACGCTGAAGTGACTAGCACACCTAAATCGTGTGTATCAAAAGCTTCATTTGACATTTGCTTTCATGCAAGTGCGTTTCAGGTTTGCATGACCGTGTATACCCCGGATATTTGAGTTTGGGTTATATCGGGACTGTCACTGCTGTCACTGCACTGCCGGCTGTCCATGAGAGCGATTTTCCGCTCGCGGATGATAATTCAGCGTTGTGATTGGTTAGTGCAAATTTTAAACGCGGATCCGAGAAAAAGTTGAGATAAAGTTAACTTTTTTGCGTTTTCCACTAGATTGTGCCGATTTTTCAAATTAAAAGCCAAGAACTATAACCTTGAACTAGTTGATGAGCTTAATGATAAGACAAGACGTTAAAGATCCATTTTAAATAAAAGAAGTGTTATGGGCGACATTAACTACACTTTTTAATTATTTACTTCGGTATGATATTTGGCGAAAAAAAAGATATTTATCTTACATTCAATACGACCAAAAAGACAAAAAAGAAGTCACAGGTTTTGGGTTAGAAAAATTTTTTAGAAAGAAAAGTTCATAGACAATATTAAAGGAGTTAAGGCAACATGATGACGAAAAATACTTCAATTATTTAAGAATGTTAAAGAAGCATTTTGACAAATTGTTACAGAAAGTTGAGTCAACTATTAGCAAACCACACAGTTCGTGAGCCAATGACTGCAGGCGAGCGTCTAGCTTGTACTCTAAGGTAAATAGGTAACAAAAAAGTGCCTGTGGTAAATAAAAGATTAAGACAAGCTATTAACCAAAGTTGCCTAATTTGCTGGATTTTTTATTATCCATTATCCAATCCATTTGCCATCCCAAAGACAGATGATGATTGACATCTATAGTGACCTTCACAACCGTAGTATCAACCAAAGAAAATTCTAATAATTTGAATAATCGAGCTCGAAACTCCCAGATTTTCCTAGCATATGAATAAGAAACACTTCAAACAATCAACAACAGCGATGAACTTCTGAACATGCATAAATTGTGGCTGTCAAGCCAAGGGCTGCTACTGGTATCGCGCATAACCGTCACTTTTACCACTGACGCTTTTCCGCAAGGCATGCGCACCTCCTAGACCTTACGAAGACACCATGTGTTCAACACCAAAACGTAAAAACCTCGGTAATATTAAATCACAGTAGGTTTGTTCCAGCAGGCTGTCAGAAATGTTTGCAACCGTTCGGATTCTGCGCCCGTCAAATTTGTCGTTCCAGTAGTGACATGTTTGTAACATTATACAATTGTTTGTTGTTCCAGCAGTAGTTTTAAGATGTTGGAAACTGTTTGAAAAGTTTCTTCAAACATTACTGACAATTTTTAACATAACCTTTCTTGTATTGACGTATAAGCAAGCAGTATGCACGCATTGTTTATTTTTCCTTCCAGCAGAAAACTGTTGCCAACATTTCTGACTAATGTTTGTAACAATTTCTGCGTTTTACGTTTCCAACATTCTGTTGGTAGAATATGTCGACTCAATTTTGCAAGAATCAGTATAACTTTAAAATGCTGCTTAATTTTACAAATAACAGAAAAAGATATAGTGCAAAACCCCCTCCCCCTGCTAAACTCAAATATACCAGAAATTAAGGTGTCCCGACATTGGTTATTTAATTTATGGCAACCCTATTTTTGAGCCTTATGGTTTTACGATTGCAACCTCACCATGTTTGGCAAAATGGTTTAAAAATTGCATGTAAAATATTGTGGTAAACTTCTCCGACAATGTGACGCGTTTGCCCAGTCCGACACCCGAAACATTTGGCGGTATGAATATTCGTGGTAGACTCGTCAAAAGGAACCCCCCTAAAAAGGTTTTAAAAGTGATATTAATATAGCTTTGTTCGCAGGTTTGATTCTGAACCGGTTCTGGGACTATTCGCATGCGCAAAGAAAAAAACAGCGTTCGCGGTTAGTAAAATCCTGAATTTTTAGTAACAGTTCTGTGTTTGCGGGTTCCAATGGAATCAGTTCGTTACCGGTTCGTAACCTGATTAGCAGTCCTGGGATTTTTGTTGGAACAAAAGTTCAGTTCGGAATTTTATGCGCATTTTCGACATGGTCAGCTGTTTTCTGTTTTTGTGGTACAGAAATAAACCGTTGTATTACAGTTTATTTGTTTCTGCCACTTTTTATGCGGGTTAATATACCTGTTGAATATTTTTTTTATATTTTTGTGATTCTGAGCGTATATAAACAAAGAATTTTTAATTGTATTCCGTATGAATGTATGTATGCAATAAAATAAATAAAGATTTAATTAAAAAATATAGAAAATATTACAAGATTTTACCATTTCTTGTTGTTTGAATTTTATCCTTAGTTAAATACACATACTTATGTTAAAAACGAGAGGAGGCAGGGAATCCCTCGTCTTCCGCCGAGAGACCTCGAGTGGCTTTCGACAGTATAACAATTTACCTTTTTGTTTGAATTTATTTTTTTTGTGTAGTATCCAATTTAACCATAAAAATCCTAACCAAAAGGCTAGGTTAGAATACATCCTCAGCTGTATAGAAAATCGTTCGCGGTAAATAAAAATTCCGAACTAATAAATAACTAGACATGCGCTTTAAAACAATTCTAAACCAGTTCGGTTCTGGTTCAGAATCGGTTCATTACTAGACCCGCGAACAAAGCTATTATGAAGTCCATTTCATTACTGGCCCAGGGACTTAATTAATAACATAACTAAAACAGCCTGCTTTTGTTATTGTTGTCGACCAATCTAACATTTACGTGTTTTAATTACATGCCTAGAAATCACCACAAAAAATCGCACAGTAACATTTAAACCCAGACAAGTTGTGTATCGAACAAACGCCCTCCTGCAATTCCTGACTGGTTCTATGGCGACTATTTAAAATTACAGTTGCGTACATGTGCAGCATATTTCCTATGCAGTTAAGAAGAGAATAACCGGAAAAAACACATCTCCTGACATGAAATGTTGCCTCGCAAACGTTTTTAATAAACTTATATAAATGTATGATTGTATTGCTTTTATTTGTCCTTAAAAGGCTCATTGTATGAAGTATTATACAGGATACGTCGGACAGGTTTTATCTTTTTAGGTTTCGCTTCGAATTTCATTCAGTTGAAGAACTTTTGGCAATTACAACTAATAGGAAGACAGGTGGTCGTAAAAAAATGAGATTATTTTTGAAAGAGTTACAACAAAGATTTATAAGAATACTGGTGCTTTTATTTATATTAAAACTGTTAACCTTATAAACCAATAAATGCTATTGTTTTTTCGATATGGATATTTGGCAACACCAATTTGACACTTGCAACAGTGCAACAGACCACCAACTGGTTAAGGCTTTTCGGGAAACACAAAATCCCATTAGTCTAGTCGAGAATAAGTAGGCGTAAATTTGTCGTTTGAGTTACAGTATGTATGTAGGTAATTTGATTGAAATTGATGAAAACTTTGCTGTCTTTTGGTGCCTAAACGGTGAGGTTTATCGACTTTAATAAAGGGTACCTTATTTTTTAAGTTTTTGATTGTCTATAAAATGGCGCCCCCAGCTTTGCGATATGTGTCAAAATAAAAAAGTTATGATGTAAATAAATTTTAAGTTTTAGGTAAAGTGTCTTCTGGCGGTATTTAAAAAAGTACTTTTGTCTTAAAATTTTAGAATCTGCAAAGCTCAATTTGTGTGCCAAATATCAACTTGATTGGTTAAAAAATAAATGCAATATGGCGAAAAAACCAAAATAAAAATTGAACTTTAAACGAAAAAGAATGACATTTTGAAAATAATTTATATGAAGCTCCACCCTAATTTTGTTTATACACTGTTTATATGTTTTTTTTTTTACATTATTATACATATAAACTTTCCTCTTGAATCACTCTATCTGTTTAAAAAAGCGCATCAAAATCCGTTAATAGTAGCGTCAATATCGAATTTTAAATGGAAACTATTTTGTTAAACTCCCTGTTTATGTTTTTCTTAGATATTATTATACATATAAACCTTCCTCTTGAATCACTGTCTCTATTTAAAAAAAAACGCATTAAAATCCGTTGAGAATAGTAACGTCAATATCGAATTTTAGTTATATTTTATCCAAGATAGCCGACCCGTGCCCACCATAGATAATCTACATTTAGATCCGCAGTGGCAAGAAGCATTTTTCGGATTTTTACGCCCTCGCGCAGTAAACAAATGAATGGGTGGACAAACATGCGCACTTAAAAGCCGTGGCAAAATACAAACACCGGCACCCCGTATCCTCCTTCCGCGGTCTAACCGTGACGCTCATTAGTTACCGTACTCCGAACAGAAAACCAGGAAACGGTCAACAAATTCTTTCTGATAATGCGGATAGTTTGTTTGGAGCCGGGTGCGGTTACCCTCAACTGGCTTGCGTACAAACCGGTTTTTTCGTCAATGAAATGTAACTTTTGTTTCGCGCAGGTTATAACATTGGCAATCCATCGAGATCAGTGGTGCCCACATCGTTGGGCGTTAATATCTCAACTTTTTGTTCAATCATGGTAAAATACAGCCTATAACACTCCTGAATAGTGTAGCTTATTGACTGTGAAAGAATATTTATGATAGTTGTAGTACTTCCGAAGATTAGCGGCTACAAACAAACAAACCCACAAACAAAGTTACAAACTTTACCTCTTTATATATTAGCTTAGATTACATTGTAGTTTAAATAAAATCTTTTTTCTTTTTTAGTATAAAAATTAAAAATGTTATTTTTCATTTTTCCCCATCTTTGTAATGATGATTTTTGACCCCATGGTTACACAAGAAACTCCACTTTATTTAGTTTTACCCGCTAACGGAAAATTTTCGTGAAAATAAAACAACGTTATTATCTATTACTTTAACCGCACTGAACCTCAAAAAAAAAATGTTTGGTACGACCGGGAATAAAATACAATTTTACGCCCCCATTTGAGGGCGTAAAATAACACTTTTACGCCCTAGGGCAAAAAAGTATTAAAAACTCCCGCATTTATAAATTTATAAAACAATAATAAAATTGTAGTTTAAATAAAATCTTTTTTCTTTTTTAGTATAAAAATTAAAAATGTTATTTTTCATTTTTCCCCATCTTTGTAATGATGATTTTTTGACCCCATGGTTACACAAGAAACTCCACTTTATTTAGCTTTACCCGCTAACGGAAAATTTTCGTGAAAATAAATCAACGTTATTATCTATTACTTTAACCGCACTGAACCTCAAAAAATGTTTTGTACGACCGGGAATAAAATACAATTTTACGCCCCCATTTGAGGGCGTAAAATAACACTTTTACGCCCTAGGGCAAAAAGTATTAAAAACTCCCGCATTTATAAATTTATAAAAGAATAATAAAATTAAATAATGCTCCATTTTTTTTGGTAAAACAACAATTTATTTAATTAAAAATATGTTAAAAGTATACTGATTACAATTAGAAACATTAAAAGCTGGCAAATTTTCTCCCAACTACAGAGACTGCTTGATTATTAATCTCAGTCGTACAAAATTATTGTTTGCACCTCTGGCGTAAAGCCTTTTTACGCCCACAGCTGATTGTTGCCCTCGTGGAGCTCGGGAAACAACTTTCAGCCGCGGGCGTAAAAGTGCTATTTTACGCCCTTGGTACAAAAGTAACTATTTTTTACATATTTTTAAAAACCCCTTTCTCGATAACAAAATTTGTTTTATCGACTGTCAAAATTTCGTTCTTAAACCCAAGCCCCTCCCTGTATAATTAAGGTATATTGTTTATTTATTAATTTCTTTTATGCAGGTGTAAAAATAGCCGAGATATTTTTTGTATAATTATAAAGGGATTTTGGTTTAAAATAAGCATTAAATCACAAACAAATTTGTTAATACCCCATAAATACTCCTCTTTCATCTCACGCTTATCTAGAAATCCCCAAAAGATCTAAATATTGAAATACAGTAGACAAAGCTTTTCAATACAAAAGTTCCATAAGGGCGGAAGCTTTAGAACCCTTCGTGTTCGTAAAAGAGACAAATCCAACCTTTTAGGTAGCTGTGAAATATAATGGGACAGGCTTTGGTACTTTATAGGTACCATGGGTACTAACAGGTGCCTGCAGATATAATCTTTTGTCTGGTACACACAATTCTTATAGAGTGTAAATTTTGTTTTCTGAAAATAATGAATATAAGTAGGGTAATAGTAATTCATTATAAACATAAATGTATGACTCTTTCTCGGAAAAAATAGTACATTAGATGCCGAAGTCGAAAGTGTTTTATTACTGTCGAGAGAAAAGTTGGTTAACCAAGGGGCTTGGCCACTGAGGACCTAAAGTCCCCCTGAACCGTTTGGTATTCTCTGGAACGATAGTATATGAGCAATTATAACAATAAACAATTTGCTGCCAATTCAACCCTTGACCCTCCCGTAAATCATCCAATTCCAGCGGTTACCCCAGTTCCTCATAAAATGCCCGATATTATTTTTAAGGTAAAACACATTGGGCGTATTCTTTCTTCCCTTAACACCAAGAAATGGTCTGGGCTGGATGGCATACCAGCAATCGTTTTAAAAAAATGTGCTTCAGAACTTGCACCAATCTTAACTCGGCTCTTTCGAATTTCTTACGACACAGGTGTCTTTTCGGAGAGCTGGAAAGCTGCACGTGTTAAACCTATTCCAAAGAGAGGATCTAAATCTCTTCCATCTTACTATAGACCAATTTCAATTCTCTCAGTTCTTTGTAAGGTAATGGAAAAATTTATTAATTCACAAATTCTTAAGTACTTAGAAAAACACAAAATTTTGCATGACAGGCAGTATGGATTTCGCCACAAAAGATCTACAGCAGATCTTCTTTCCTTCGTTTCACACTGCTGGAATAAGTCTCTTGAGTTTCTAGGTGAGTCCCAGATCGTTGCTCTTGATATATCCAAAGCTTTTGACCAGGTCTGGCATGCCGCACTTCTTAATAAACTTCCCTCCTATGGTTTTTCAACTAAACTCTGTACTTGGCTTACTTGGTTATCTATCTGATCGTCGTATATCAGTTATTGTGGACGGCCATTCTTCAAGCTTCCACCAAGTAAATGCTGGAGTCCCTCAGGGCTCAGTTCTGGCACCAACATTGTTTCTTCTTCACATCAACGACCTTCTCTCGTCCACAACTAATTCCATTCATAGTTTCGCCAACGATAGTACCCTTCACTCCAGTTTTCAGGTTCCTAAACCCATCACTAAACCTGACTAGGAAAACAAACGCGGAGCGATGCAGATATCTCTTTCGCAGGATCTTAATTTAATATTGGATTGGGGCGCCAAAAATCTCGTCCATTTTAATGCATCCAAAACACAATCATGTTCCTGGTCGCGAAAAGAATCATCAAATACTCATCCTCTACTTATGAGCGGCCAAGTTTTACAGAGCAACGACACCTTCAATCTTGTGGGCGTCACATTTGAAAGTAACCTTAACTGGCATACACACATTGTATCTATAGCCACGGCAGCTTCAAAAAGCTTGGATTTCTCTTTTGAGCCTCTCTTGGAATATTGTTCTCATATCTGGGGCATGGCGTCCCCCACAACCCTAAGCATTCTTGATTCTATTCAAAGAAGAGCCATTCGTCTCATTAATGATCCTTCACTTACAGAAAGGCTTCCCTCTCTTGCCCATCGTCTGGCTTCTGCTCTGAAGAATTGTCCAGTATAGTTCCTTCACTCACGGTTCCTAACAGAAAAACTCGTGGTTCCGCGCGTATGCATCCCTATACGGTCCAACTGGACAGGCCCCGAACTTCCCACTTTGTTCGTTCTTTTATCCCTAGAGTTTCTAGATTGTAGAACCTGCTGCCCGCGGAGGTCTTTCCTTCCCTTCGAAATCCATATATTTAAGTCCCGTGTCAATAAACTCCCTCGCTTAAGACACCCACGGTACGTTCGTATTTAGGCTTTTAGCCTTCGTGGTTTGTCCAAAGATAAAAAAAGATATGTATGACAAATTTTTAATTAACATTTAATGTCAAAGGTTTCAGAATCTTCTAAATAAAAGCTAAATTTTAAAAATTTTAAACCTAAATAATTGTTATGTTTAAATCTTTTATTTTTATTCCATTTATCTTTACACCGAAACGTCGATTTTTAGTTCTCTTTTTACTTGTTTAATTTTTTTGGTTTTTTGATATTTTTAATTTATTTTTTGGCGTGTACCCAAATAACTACCATCAATTGAACACCCTGTATCTCCCAAACCAGTAACCTTTTGATAAATCGCATTAGATGGTTGTATGTTGGCCCAAAGAATAAAGCATTTGTGGTAGTATTTTGTATAGACGTTTTGGACACTACCAGGTGGCCTAGATAAATTGTGACTGAATATAATGACAAACTGTTGTATGAAATAAAAGGTTTAATTTGAAATATCTCAAAAACGGTTGCTCGTAGCGTTATTTATTAAGTATACCTATTCGGTGCAAAACGAATAGGTGAATAAAAATTATTTACTAAAATTTTCATATACCAAGGCAAAAAAAGTTATGACGCTTTGAACCTAAGCAATAGAATGCCGGTGGCTCTCTCTATATTTTACAACAAAAACATTAGCACAGTTCGATATCCCCACCCTAAAAAAACCTCTAAATACAAAATTTTGTGAAAAAATGTTTTATAGTACGTATAATATTTAAAAATAACCTAAAATAAAATAAAAACTTTGACACTCTGTATCTTGCAAACGATCAACTTTTTGACTAAGGTAAATTGGGTTAGATCGTCGTATTTTGGCCCAAGAAATTTGTGGTAGCATTTTGTACACACCTTTTAGAGACACCCTGTATACTGTAAAAATATAGTATTACTGTAATTTATTATTTGTTTATTTAATTTCCAACCAACTTTATACATTAGTACATCTTTTCATCAGGTAAAGTGTGGTCCTGCACGGTAAATCCGAAAAGTTTTAGGAATGTATTGTATCCCAAGTCTAAGTCACTTTCTTAGATCGTGAAAAGAACTATATAATATACAGAGTGTTTTCTAAAATACCCAAAAAACTGGTGTTTTCATTTATTTTGTACAACACAAAGTAAAAGAAATGAAGGGGTGTAAATTTACAATCTGACACACTGTACATAAAGCAAAATATTATATACAGTGGCTCCCAAAAATATTCGGACACAATACTTACATGGATTGGATATTAAAAAACACATCAACTTTTAATTAAAAATTAATAATTTTTTAACAAAATATTTATATTTCTTTAGTAAGTTTAGAACTAAGCATTTAAATGATTAATAAAAAAAAAGTATTGTCAATATAAAATAGTAAATGGCAAAACACACATTTTTTAGTCACAAAAATATTCGGACATGAAAATAAAAATAAATTTAAATATATCTTCTTGTAATAACTATTATTTAGTAAGAACCCCTCCTTTTTTAACCACTTCTTGTAAACGTATACGCATAGACGAAACTAACTGAACATTTTTTTTTATAATTAGGGTCAATTTTATTGCATTTTCTTTGCAACTTGATTATTTACATTTCTGTATTAAATATATATTTTTTTATTTGGATTGTGAACTATTCCCAGGCGTTCCAGTAGGTTGTGATCTGCGGGCTAAGAAGGGATTTTAATAACTTTTGGGCAATTATAAAATGACCATTCGCGAATAATACCTGTGCTATGCTGGGGTCATAAGGGCATTATGGTCATGACGTAGGCTATTTGGAAAAACATGGGGACTTAAACCCAATATGATCTATTGGTCATACATAACTATCGTAAAACCGATAATCACCTACGCCTCTTTGGTGTGGTGGCAAAAAACGGAAGAAATAACGACACAAGGGAAGCTAAAAAAACTACAAAGGCTTGCCTGTCTAGGTATTACAGGGGCGATGAGAACTACTCCAACCGCCGCCATGGAGGCAATGCTGGGCATGCTCCCGCTTCACCTGAGCGTAAGGAGAGAAGCCCTTCTTAGTGCCTCGAGGGTAGTACAGACACGCAAACTAAAGTCAGGAAACCTGACTGGTCACCTCAGGATACTGGAAAGTATCCAAACTGAGGCTCTGACCAAACCCACAGACACAATACCAGTGATTCGTGATTTTCGACGCCCTTTCGAAGTGGCAATACACAGCCGCCAAACTATAAGGAAAAAATATCACAGCTGGAACGTGGCTCGCTGGTCTGGTATACAGACGGATCCAAGATGGATGAAGGAGTGGGGGCGGGAGTCTACGGACCAAGATGTAGACTTGCAAAACCCCTAGGAAAATCTCCCACCATCTTTCAAGCTGAAATCTACGCTATAGATATCTGCGCAACCGAATGCGCCAAAAAGGCCTACGGGGAGCAAATATCTATATTCTATCGGACAGCCAGGCAGCCTTAAAGGCATTAGCTTCATGCTGCTTTGACTCAAGGCTTGCCTGGGAGTGCCGACAATCACTTAATCAACTGGCTACAAACAACAGAGTAACTCTGATGTGGGTGCCAGGACATGAAGGAGTGGAAGGCAACGAGATTGCTGACCAACTAGCCAAAGTTGGTGCACAGGCCCCGTTTTACGGACCGGAACCATTCTGCGGGATAACGAGAGGTCACCTAAGGGAAGAACTCAGAGAATGGGAACAGAGGCAAAAGAGACTCACTGGAATAACGCTCCAGGACAAAGACAGGCGAAGAGATTTATCTCTCAATCGCCTAAATACACTAAAAAGCTATTAGAGCTTCAAAAGAATGAACTCAGGATAGTTACAAACTTCCTGACGGGTCACGGCCCTCTGAGGTATCACCTTAAAAAGATGGGAAAGACCGACAACGACCGCTGTAGGTTTTGTGATCGATCGAGCGAAACCTCGGAGCATATACTATGCCAATGCACGGAACTAACAGGCCAGAGACTAAAATATCTGGAAGGAGTTTTCTTGACTCCAGAGGATATAAAATGGCTCGCCCCCGAAATATTTCCAGCTTCGCGAAAAGTTTGGGAATAGAGGGGATTAACTAATGTAGGGTATCCACAAAGATCTTTTAGGTCGAAGTGGGAGAAGGGCTAGCTTAAGCCGAACGACCCCATTCACTACAATACAATACAATACAATACAATGCTGGGGTCATTTTATTTATAGAATTTAAATAATGCCCAAGAGTTTGTCCTAAGACAAAATGTCGAAATCTCAATGGTTACCAAGTTACAGGGGTTAAAAATTTTATTTTTATTTTTGTTTTTGCGCCATATTGCATTTATTTTTTAACCAATCTAGTTGACATTTGACATACGAATCGAGCTTTGCAAATTCTATAATTTTAATATAAAAGTACTTTTTAATACCGCCAGAGGGCACTTTATCTGAAACTTAAAATTGATTTACATCATAACTTTTTATTTTGATAGATATCGCGAAGCAGGGCGCGCCATTTTATAGACAGTCAAAAACTTAAAAAATAAGGTACTCTTTATTAAAGTCGATAAACCTCACCGTTTAGGTACCAATAGACATTAAAGTTTTCATCAGTTTCAATCGAATTACTTACATACATACAGGGTGTCCAGTAACATAACCGACAAACTTTAAGGGGTGATTCTAAAATTAAAAATAAGAAAAAAACTTCATATGAACACATGTTCTAAACGTCTTAGTTTTTAAACTACGGTGTGTTAAATATTTAAAAACTGGACCTTTTTTTGTTTAATTTTTAACACCCTGTAGTTCAAAAGCTAAGACGCTTAGAAGATATTTTTATATGAAGTTTTTTTTTATTTTCCGTTATAGAATTGCGCCGTAAAGTTTGTGGGTTGAGTTACTGGTCCCCTGTATGTATGTAGGTAACTTGATTAAAATTAATGAAAACTTTGATGTCGATTGGTGGCTAAACTGTGGGGTTTATCGACTTTAATAAGGAATACCTTATTTTTTAAGTTTTTGATTGTCTATAAAATGGCGATATCTGTCAAAATAAAAAGTTACGATGCAAATAAATTTTAAATTTCAGGTAAAGTGCCCTCTGGCGGTATAAAAAAAGTACTTTTATCTTAAAATTTTAGAATCTGCAAAGCTCGATTCGTGTGCTGCATGCTAGATGGGTTAAAAAATAAATACAATATGGCGAAAAAACAAAATTAAAAATAAAACTTTTAACCCCTGTAACTTGGTAACCATTGAGATTTTGACATTGTGTCAAAGGACTTACTAACATTATTTTTCATTGCAGAATGACCCCTTAAAATTTATCGACGCATTTTCCAAACACCCTGTATATTCTATATAAAAGAAAGTTTCGGTCGTGTCTGAAAATTTTTGGGAGCCACTGTAAATAAACAAACAGTCAACCCGGAAAAGAAAAGAACGTGACCATAAAAAAATTAATATTTTCGAAATGAATCACTAAATGTTGCACAAATACAGAACCGCGTATGCATAACTGTACCCGATGTATCTCCATAAATAACGAAGATCGGGCCGCACGTCCATAATATTATTTTGAACACTTTAATTACCGGCCGTCTTTTATTTATTACTTGAAGATAATGTTTGTAATTATTTGCTCAGCGTATAACCTCTCGCGTAAAAATTGCGATTTTTATGACGTTTTGAAAATTAAACTTTCGTTTTATTATTCGGTTTTAATTAAACATGCAGTATGGTCAAATTGCAGAAAAAGGCATTTTTTATTTGCAGGCAAGAGGTACCAAACACAGAAGGTTTTTGCTGATGGGAAATCAGTTTATATTCTTATTATAAATTCCCAAGTATAGTGTATCTCAAAGTATATCGCTTTGGCTTTTGACGGCAGTACTCCAATATACCTGCCGACAGCAATAAAACAGCGGATCAGTAGGTATAAAAGGGCAGAACATTAGGGACGGACTCTAATAATATAAAGATTTGTAATTTATTATTTATTTTAGTAGGTATAATCTTAAAATTACATTAAGAAATTAAACATGTGCAAAGTTTTAATAATTATAAATAAATTTATTACTATATTATCTATACGTAATTACATTTTTATCTAAATATCTAAATCTAATTCGGTTTCACTATCAAAGTCATCGTTGAGATTAATTGCAATACGATTTATGTTGTTTTGTACAGAAATGTAAAAGTCCTCAATTTTTATAATGTGCTGGACTGAATTTTTCCAGCTTTCAACTGTTATATTAGTAATTACATTTTTTATCAAATTTATAACAATGGGACTTAAAGTAGGTGTAACATTTTCTGCTTTAATCTTTGATTTTACTTGGTTCCACAAATGTTCTATGGGGTTAAACATACAGTGATACGGAGGAAGACGTAAGACAGTATGCCCAGCCAAATTGTCACATACATATTGTTTTTTAATTGCATATGAATTTAGGACTTCCAAAAGTTGCGCTTTTTTGTAAGTGAATTCAACATAAATATCATTTTCTAACAAATATTCCTGGATTTCAGTTTTTGAACTTGATGAAGCTGGTACTTTGTGTAGCAGACGGCTGTGGTAGCTTGCGTTATCCATGACAATAACACTGTTGTTTGGAATATTTTTTAAAAGATAATTTTGAAACCAGTTTTCAAAAGTTCTTCGCTTGTATCCTCGTGATAATCCAAGCTAGAATCCTTAATATTCTTTGCAGACAACAGCAAGCAGTTTGGGACAAAATGGGACGTCTTCTGAACCAGCGCGGAGCGTGTATTATGGTAATGCGTTTTTCTTTATTTGAAGGTGCTTTCGTCTGACAGTTTTGATGGAATCCACCCATCCTTTGGATTATGTGTCGTGTGTATCGAACCATGTTTCATCAAGGTAAATTATGGATCTGTTTTCTAACCTATATTAATTTCTTGAAGGCAATTAAATCTCCAAGTGCGTAATCTGTGCGATTCAATTACTACTTGTCTTTTGACACATATGTCAAACTATTTTCAGTTTGAGATACAAAAATAATCTAAATTTTAATAATTTTATTTTAAATATTAGTTAATATTTTATTTTTATTTTTAACTTAATTTTTAATCTTGACAACGGTGGCAGACTTGCCACCGAAACGTCGTTTTTTAATTAGAATTTTTGGGTTTTTGGGGGGTTTTTCTTTTATTTTGTTTCAGGCGACCGGCCAGTTCATAGGGGTCAATAGGGCTGAACAGGGTCAGCTCGTATACCCCGGGACCAGGACCGAAGCGGTCCCATTCTTTACTCAACAAGAAGACCATCCAATAAATTAATCCGCCTAACCAATATAGAGCATATCCCTACTTGTCTTTTGTCTATTTTGCGGTATTTAAATCCCATTTTACAAACAACTCTATGGAGGGTGGCATGGCTAATATTTATATTAGTGTCGTCTTCTTCTAGCTTCGTTTTCAGTTTATCCAAGGTAGGAACAACTTCGCTTTCATAAAGACAATATATTTTCCTTCTAATTAGGTCTTGATCACTATTGTCTATACGGTGAGATCAAAAATCACTATGCTTTTTTCTTTTGTTCAATTCTTCACTATTAATAATATCCCTTATCGCCGATATTGAGATTTTGTAAGTAGACAGGTTTCTTTTAAAGCTTCTTGTTTAATAAGGCCCCTACTGATTAAAGTTTCATACACATTTTTTACAACCTGTTTTGCATCTAATGACAAATGATTTCGACGCGACATACTTATATGTATTCTAGTAAAATAATGTTTTCGAAACGCACAGTAAAAACGGTTATTCAACACTACAACTAAAATATTAGCAGAAATATTTATATAAATGGTCAAGAGATATTTATACCTGGCCCACTCCTGTCATTCTGAACTCATAGGTTTGCCAATAACAATAGGTCATAAATCATTAAAGGGTTAATGGGGTATTGCCCGTCAAAAGCCAAAGCGATATACTTTGAGATACACTATACTTCTCCATGGTTTCCAATCATACCACCGGCACACAAAAACAAAGTTTGATGTGCACCGGACGCAACCTATCTACGGGTATGTTTTTCGACCCTCTGAATCCGAATTTCAAGTCAGTTTAGGCCGTACGGGTCCCAATTTCAAGTAAATTGCAAAAACATGAAAAATAGTGCAAATTTTCTCTAATTCCCACCGTTTTTGCAATTTATTCAAAACTGGACGGTGTACGGCCTAAACTGATTTAAAATTCGGATTCAGCGGGTCGATAAACTTGCCTGTAGATAGGTCGCGTCCGCTGTACAAATAACTTTTTTGTGCATCGGTGCACCGGCCCATATACAGGGTGATTTAAAAATCGATCACGAAGCTTAAGAGGGTGATTCTACTTGACAAAATAAGGGTAGAGCTTTATATAATTTTTTTCAAAATGTCATTCGTTTTCGAGTTACAAACCGTCAAAGTTTAAATTTTTATTTTGGTTTTTTCGCTATATTGTATTTATTTTTTAACCAATCCAGTTGATATTTGGCACACAAATCGAGCTTTGCAGATTTTAAAATTTTAGGACAAGAGTTCTTTTTTACCTACCGCCAGAGGGCACTTTACCTAAAACTTAAAATTTATTTACATCATAACTTTTTTATTTTGACAGATATCCCAAAGCTGTGGATGCCATTTTATAGACAATTAAAAACTTAAAAAATAAGGTACTCTTTATTAAAGTCGATAAACCTCACCGTTTAGGCACCAACAGACATCAAAGTTTTCATCAATTTCAATCAAATTACCTACATACATACAGGGTGTCCAGTAACTTAACCGACAAACTTAACCAAACGATTCTACAACAAAAATAAGAAAAAAACTTTATATAAACATATGTCCTAAACGTGTTAGTTTTTGAACTACGGGTGTTAAAAATAAAAAAAAGTTTTTTTTGTGCCGGTGTACTTAATCTAACTCCTTAGATTTGCACTGGTTTCCTTGGTCGCTTATATATGCTTGGTGTTACTGTTTCGTATGGTTTATGCTGGTTTGGGAACTTCTTGTTTGGGTACCTAATAAAATTGACCTTTTTTCTGGTTTGGTCACCTAGACAAAAATGCATAATTATTTCTTCTTGTTTGGTACCCTAAAGGTGGGCATAGAATTCTTAAGTGAATTTATAAAGTGTGTATTAGTCTTGGGTTAAATTGAGGAATAAAAAAAAATAGGTAACCATGAACCCCACCTATATACTCTGTAATAATAACAGAGAACTAATGTAATGCAATAAGACTGATACTGATTTAAGAGTCTTTACACATGGGTTTTATTCAAGGCACTAGCTAAACGAGCACCGGCGGTTTTGCTTAATTCTCAAAGAAAACCGCCAACCGGCGGTTTTTTATCTCTACGTATATAAAAACCGAAGAAAATTATAATTAATTTGTTATTACCGCCGGTTTTTAATTATTTTATTGATAAAAGCTACCGTCCGGCGGTTTTGCTTATAAAAACTATTAAAAACCGCCGAATAATAGTTAAGGGTAACCCAGCTTTAATTATTATTAGTTTTATTGTTTAATATTATTTTTTTATTGACCAACAAACAAAAATGAAACTGGGAGATACGTTTGACACCTACGAAGATTTTGTCGAAGCTCTTCATAAGTTAAGTCCGTTTTACAGCCGGCAAGTTTTTTCTGCAATTTTGATGCAGCAACTTTCTTTTAACAATAAACTTGCTGCAAGTTTATTGCAGATTCGTTTTACAGTCGGAAATTCGCTTTTAATATTGCAAAAATAGGGCAAGGTTCCAACGTGCAAAAATGTGAAAATAAAGTTAGAACGTAACCTAGTTATTGACCGGTATGTAGAATACCTGTTAAAAATGAAAAAAATCGAACGAAAAAGAGCCACCGCGGCTACAATTTGCCTCATTATTGCTGACGCTACCCTCCTGAGAAATAAATATTCAAGAAAAAAGCAAGAAGGTGGTGGTCACTCAACTAATAACTTTGGGTGGGGTTGGTACCACTAAAATAACCAAATTTTTCCCAGACTTGCAGTTGCAACTGCAAGAAAAATCGGTCCAACTGGTAAAGTTGCAAGTCGCAATAAAGTTGCAGAATACGCTGCCAAAAATCAGCTGTTTGCGTACTGCGCATGCCTACCACAAGTTTCTTGCAAGTTGCAGAAAGAACTTGCCGACTGTAAAACGGACTTTAAAAATTATGTTTGTACAGGATGGGGCCTTTTCGTTGAACTTGCAGGGTATATCGAAACCTAAAAGAGATAGAACAAATCTGATTGCGCAATCTCGATTTCAATTTTTAATACAAATTCAATGTTAAAAACAAACCATGGCTAACTTGATTCGTTTTGGAGATACAGAGTGTTTTTCAAATTTTGTCAATTTAGCTAGGCACTTGTAACTCCCTTGATATTAGAAATAGAAGAAAAATGTAAATAGAAATTTAGGGATTTTTACGCTAAATTCAGTGGCGTATCTACATTTCTTCCATTAACTTTTATTTAAAAGTTATAACACAAAGTTGTGTTTTTTTAAATGAAACACCCTGTATATTTAATTACCAATAAAAAGGCCTTCCTAAAAGCTATAAGAAATGCCATATTTAATATATTAATTCTTAATAGTTTCGGAAATATGGTCATCATCAGGATTTTTTTAACAAAACACCCTGTATATTATATTAACGTTGCAAATATATTTTAAATAGGTTCAAAAAAATACCACATTTTATATATTTATCTTTTATAGTTTTGAAAATATGACCACTATAAACCCAAGAAATAGTAGATATACCCATTAAGATTTGGACGCTCATATTTCCGAAACTGGTGGAAAAAATAATTTAAAATGTGGTACATTTTTAATAAAGCTATTTTTAATGTCTATTCAATGGTGTTAAAATAAACAGGGTGTTTTATTTTAAAAATGTATTTTTTTTATCGAATTTAGGACGATGGCTATATTTCCGAAACTATTAAAAATTAAATATATTAAGTACGGTATTTTTACAGCTTTTAAGGATACCTTACTATTGGTGATAAAATATACAGGGTGTTCCATTAAAAAAACAACTTTGTGTTATAACTTTTAAATAAAAGTCAATGGAAAAAATGTAGGTACGCCACTGAGTTGTACCTAAAAATCCCTAAAACTTTTCTTTTACATTTTTTCTCTATCTCTAATATCAAGAGAGTTACAAGTGCCTGGCCAAATTGACAAAATTTGAAAAACACTCTGTATCTCCAAAACGAATCAAGTTGGCCATGATTTGCTTTTATAATTGAATTTGTTTCAAAAATTAAAATCGAGATTGCGCAATCAGATTTGGCGAAAAAGCGCCACCCTGTACAGGGTGGGCTAAATTCGACGATTTTAATAGGAAACTCATGTTTCTGTATGTTTTACAAAAAAACTGACCCTCATTTGCGAGGCTCGAATTTTACATGCCAAATTTACTAGTGAAAACCGCAATTCGCTATCTTGCCCTGCTGTTGCTCCAGTACCAATGATATTTGAACAACTAAATAACCTCATACTCATGCTCCTTTTCATAGGTAAAGGGCTGTTCAGTAAATCAGGATTATATAGGGTGGCACAATTTTTTTAATTTCATGTAGCTACCTATGTATTTTTGACACAGGTGTTTGTTTGAACCATCTGATTTCTTCATCTTTTTACAAAAAACTGTATACTTTGTCGACATCGTGTATTTTTTCTAGACACCCTGTATTTGACGCTTTTTAGATTAAGTCAATTGTAGAGTTTTAAAATCTTAGGTTCCTACTTAAAAAAATCACTAAAATAATTACCACAATAACCGGGTTGTATGGTAAGAAAAATAGCTCCAACCATATTCTTTCTGCATAACAGAAAAATTGCAGCAATTTTAAAAAACCTAAAAATGCGCGTGAGCAAAAAGAAAAATTATAGCAAAAAACTGGCACGCAAAAAACTTTTGAGCTGTAAAGTAGATACCTGTAAAAGGCCTATACAGGGTGTTCATTTAAAAACTTTCCACTCAAGTTATCTTCGAAACGAGACAGATTTGAGAAAATCGCCGAAACACGTCAAGATATTTATTGAGGGGGAACGTTTTTTACAAAAAATTGGACAGCGCCCCTTTAACCCCTTAACCACCAGGGCCACTACCCCAAAATTCTTAAATGAGAAGGCGGGTCGAGTGATACATCATTTTAAAGCTCCTGACGAGTACTTTATAACCCTAGAATATGAAGTCAATATCTTCACCTATTACAAAATGGCGGTACTTTAAAAATTACCTAAATACCTGATTTGGATGGTCATATTTCCGAAACTAATAAAGTTAGATGTACTTAATGTGGTATTTTCTTAAAGCTCATTTAAAGATCTTTTAATGGTAAAATAATATACAGGGTTCTTAAATAAAAAAATATGTACTTTTTCTTCTACCCTGTATATTACTACCAGTATCACAACTAAAATCAAATATAATTATTTTATTACATGTTATGATACAATATGATACATAAGATTACATTTTGCTTGGTATTTCACTTTTATTTTACTTTACAAGACAAATATTTAAAAACATGTAAACAAAAGACCGCCTTGTGTACACGAAATATTACTAAATTAGTTAATAGTGCTATAAAAATTTAAAATACATACAATTTTTACACCCAATATTATCACTTGTGTTGAAAATAATTTAATTTTTACGAGCTGGCTAAGTATGTGGAGTAGTAGTTATTTTTAACGGAAAAAATAATATATATCTTTTAAATTTCTCATTTTCTAAACAAAATAAAACCAAAAACAGAAACATGGAGGGGTCTATTACTAGACTATTACCATTTGGGTAAAATTGGATATATTTCGCAGCATCCCGAAAAAAATCGCAAAAAAATACTTTAAATTTATTTTAAACCAACTTTTAGGAATTTCCTAACGCTAGGTAGAGAATAGAGACATTTTGCACCTCTTAAAATAACAGACGTTTTTGGCCTCCTTATGGTTATCGTTATTAAACATAACGATTACGGCAGCAGTTTTAGACAGAGATTTTGCAGCCTCTTTTAAGAAATTTATTTTGCGTCTGCGCTTTCGACACATAACCTTATTTTTGCCTGTGGTTCACCGATTTTAAAGTTAACGAAAAATCAGTATATACTTTTATTCTTCATAAGATATAAATTGATATTTAAATATATGCAAACACTTCTGTTGATTTCGTTTTTTAAAGTATGTAGATGCAAACAATACAGTATAAGCAAAACACAAGAAGTAAGGTTAGGTTTCCTAGTAGAATAAAAAGCAAAGTGTGCCAGATTGTAACATCTAAATTAATTACTGATTTAGAATATCCGTAAAAGCGCAAGTCCGTTTTAATTTCTTAACACTATTTGATTTTTATTACTGCTATACATTTTTCGCTAATTAGAGCCTATGTATTAATGATATTTTAATTAATACGGCATTAAAATTTTAACCTTTTAAATAATTGATATTAAAATTTCTACAATCCGGCAACCACGCAGTTTAACAATAACGATAACGATAACGATAAGCTCTTCGGTATTCATCCGTAATTAAAGGAGTCCGGTATGGTTAATAACGATAACGGATCATGTTTGCGTTACTGCGCAGTCTCAGAATAACGTTAACCACAACGGAATTGCAAGATAAGGGGTGCAAAAATATCTCTAATAACTTATTACGGTAACCTTATGTAAGTTATTCTCTACCTAGCGTTAGGGAACCCCTAAAAAGTAGGTGGAAATGGGAATAAAATTTTCTAATGATAGTGATATAGTGTAGATAAAATTTACGAAATAATAATATCAGCGTGTTAGGTCGTCGTGCCAAAAGTTTAAAATGAACGGTCCGCCCAAAAAACAGGTTGACATATAGCTGGTATTTTTTTATATCTAGGTTGGTTGGTCATACCAAAGTCAATTGATGAGATAAGGTCACGACATTCGCCATATTGGCTAGCGCGGCTGTGACGTCAAGTCGGGCCATTTTCGGACATGTTTGATTTTAGGCAGATCAGTGGCGTAGAATTAAGGAGAAAACAAAAAAGAACTGTATGTTGTGAACAAAATTTATTAGGACTATTTTAATAGGCATAACCTAAAACAAAAACATAAATGTGGTTTAAATATTGAAAATTAAAAATTATCAAAGCGACCGACGACAGGACGATGAGGTACCTGGCAGAGCAAAACATTTTCCATGGTTCCGTAAGTCAAAAACCATTTTAAAAACTTTGTATACAAGGTGTCCGCTAATGAATGGTACACAGAAAAACCACAGATTCCTTATGCCAAAATATTAAGATTTAACCAAACATACCTAATATCCAAAAGTTTATAATAAGGAAGATACGAGGGGTGTCATAGTAAAAAGAAAAGTAAATTTATTTCGATAATTGTTCCCCCTTTTTAAATATCTTAATAAAACGGTATCTAGGGTTTTTAAACATTAGCTTTTCAGATCGAATATTAATTTTTGTGTGTAGACTAGAGGGCGATGGGTACACTATTTAAAATTCTCTAAAACTACCCAATTTTTGTTACTACTCTGTATGTATGTAAACTAGTAAGCTTCTCTATGCTTTCTGCACAAAAAGGTATACTTAGTAAGAATCGGTCTTGACAACCGTTTTTAAGGTATTCACGTTTTAGTTGTTCAGTGCACCCGAAAGTATGTACCTTCAATAACATCGTATTAGCTATAATTACAACTGCTCAGATATAAATAGCTGATAGCTAAAAACTCCTGGATACCGAGTTTTATTAAAATGTTTAAAACATATCAGAAATTATCGAAATGCATGAATAAAAATATTTATATCCCTTTAACACCCCGTATCTTCCTTATCATTAACTTTTGGATATAGGTATGTTTGTTTAAATTCTAAATGGGTATTTTCGCATAAGAAATCTGTGGTTTTTCTGTGTACCATTAATTAGCGGACACTCATCAGTATCATATGTATATAAAAACACGAATGACTGAAAACTATTCGACTAAACACTATCAAAATCTCTAAAATAAAACGAGTCCGAACCAATAATATGTGAAGTCTCTAAACTAACCAAAAACATTAACAACTGGAAATCCTTGCAAAATATACAACCAAAATGAAAATGGCAAATTTCCACAGTTTTTACCAAACAAAGCTTCGACAAGGCACGACTCTGTCATCGGCTGATAATGCTACCAACTTTGAACAGAACTGCCAACCGAAATCGTAATTCTCACACCCTCACGTCCCTGACAAAAGCTATCCCCGGTCTTGCTTATGTCTAAACCCCTTCTCATAAAGAAACTCTGGGTCATACATACTAAGTGTTTTGGCCAGGTTAGTAAATAGTTTAAGTATTTCGTAGTTACTTAATTAAGTTGGCAATAGTGGTTCTGTCAGCTAAAGTATTTACGAGAATGAAGGTTTTCCAAATGAAATTGTTTATTTCTACTTACGCAAATTTAATTTAGGTTTATTTCCAAATAAAGTGTTAAAAATTTAAAATTGCTGCTTGATTCAATTAACCGGAAAACATAGACCGATATTATTATGGTTTTTGATATTTCCGTTCTGATATGTTTGTCTAGTAAAATTTAAGGTATTTAAAACTGGCACACATTGAAAAAAAATCGCCAGAATTGATTTTTTTGTTGCCAATAAGTTGCCAAATAAACTTTTTTGCTTTACACCCGACTTTTCTGGATATAATTAAATTGAAAATTTGCTACTGCTCACGAAATTGTTTATCACAGTGTAAAAAGTCGGCGAATGGAAGATTGGAGACCGGGTAATATACAAATTGTTCACTCCAGCTTTACACCTGACTTTTCCGGATATAATTTAAGTTGAAAATGTGTTGCTACCCCGGACGGAGGTAAACGGGGCGCGAAAATATCTCTTTTACCTGCACGCCTGTAAGGTTACGTTTATATCATAGGTAAATGGGGCGCCAGCCCTTCCCGAGAGGGGTGTGGGTCAGGGCAGGTAAGAATTCCTATAATTGACACTAATAATTTGTATATTATATATATATATATATATAATATATATATATATATATATATATATATATATATATATATATATATATATATATATATATATATTTTAGATTTTAATAGTGACAAAATGTCGGTATCAGTAATTGAAAGTGTGAGTGGAAAAGATTTAATAGCCTACAAAAATTTTACATTTTCCAAAGACAGAGTCTTAAAAGTGGTGAGACATCGTGGAGGTGTAGCCGCAAAAGGCTAAATTGTAAAGCCAAAATTTATACTCTTGGACCTGACAACCTAATCACAAGAAGACCAACATTTTATTTCGATACCTTTACTTTAAAGAAAACATTTTGCGCCCCGTTTACCTTTACGATTTTATTGACCCCAAGATCCCTGCGCCCCATTTACCTGTTCAATAAAACTTTAGTGACGGCCTTGCGCCCCGTTTACCACCGCCGGCTACCCCACTTCCTGTTTCTAATATGTTAATGCTTCTTTACACGGTAACAAACAATTTCGTGAGCAGCAACAAATTTTAAGATTAAATTTTTGCCTGAAAAATCGGATGTAAAGTTGGCGTGACCGGTTTGTAAATTAATCAATCTCTGATTGTTCCCGACTTCCGGTTTCTATTTTGTGGCTGACTATTTACACTGTGACAAACAATTTCATGAACAGCAACAAATTTTTAGATTAAATTTTGCCTGAAAAAATTGGATGTAAAGTTGGCGTGACCGGTTTGTAAATTAATCAATCTCTGATTGTTCCCGACTTCCGGTTTCTATTTTGTGGCTGACTCTTTACACTGTGACAAACAATTTCATGAACAGCAACAAATTTTTAGATTAAATTTTGCCTGAAAAAATTGGATGTAAAGTTGGCGTGACCGGTTTGTAAATTAATCAATCTCTGATTGTTCCCGACTTCCGGTTTCTATTTTGTGGCTGACTCTTTACACTGTGACAAACAATTTCATGAGCAGCAACAAATTTTTAGATTAAATTTTGCCTGAAAAAATCGGATGTAAAGTTGGCGTGACCGGTTTGTAAATTAATCAATCTCTGATTGTTCCCGACTTCCGGTTTCTATTTTGTGGCTGACTCTTTACACTGTGACAAACAATTTCATGAGCAGCAACAAATTTTTAGATTAAATTTTGCCTGAAAAAATCGGATGTAAAGTTGGCGTGACCGGTTTGTAAATGAATTATTCTCTGATTGTTCACGACTTCCGGTTTCTATTTTGTGGCTGACTCTTTACACTGTGACAAACAATTTCATGAACAGCAACAAATTTTTAAATTAAATTTTGCCTGAAAAAATCGGATGTAAAGTTGGCGTGACCGGTTTGTAAATTAATCAATCTCTGATTGTTCCCGACTTCCGGTTTCTATTTTGTGGCTGACTCTTTACAATTTGACAAACAATTTCATGAGCAGCAACAAATTTTTAGATTAAATTTTGCCTGAAAAAATCGGTTGTAAAGTTGGCGTGACCGGTTTGTAAATTAATCAATCTCTGATTGTTCCCGACTTCCGGTTTCTATTTTGTGGCTGACTCTTTACAATTTGACAAACAATTTCATGAGCAGCAACAAATTTTTAGATTAAATTTTACCTGAAAAAATCGGATGTAAAGTTGGCGTGACCGGTTTGTAAATTAATCAATCTCTGATTGTTCCCGACTTCCGGTTTCTATTTTGTGGCTGACTCTTTACAATTTGACAAACAATTTCATGAGCAGCAACAAATTTTTAGATTAAATTTTGCCTGAAAAAATCGGTTGTAAAGTTGGCGTGACCGGTTTGTAAATTAATCAATCTCTGATTGTTCCCGACTTCCGGTTTCTATTTTGTGGCTGACTCTTTACACTGTGACAAACAATTTCATGAGCAGCAACAAATTTTTAGATTAAATTTTGCCTGAAAAAATCGGATGTAAAGTTGGCGTGACCGGTTTGTAAATTAATCAATCTCTGATTGTTCCCGACTTCCGGTTTCTATTTTGTGGCTGACTCTTTACACTGTGACAAACAATTTCATGAGCAGCAACAAATTTTTAGATTAAATTTTGCCTGAAAAAATCGGATGTAAAGTTGGCGTGACCGGTTTGTAAATTAATCAATCTCTGATTGTTCCCGACTTCCGGTTTCTATTTTGTGGCTGACTCTTTACACTGTGACAAACAATTTCATGAACAGCAACAAATTTTTAGATTAAATTTTTGCCTGAAAAAATCGGATGTAAAGTTTGGCGTGACCGGTTTGTAAATTAATCAATCTCTGATTGTTCCCGACTTCCGGTTTCTAATTTGTGGCTGACTCTTTACACTGTGACAAACAATTTCATGAACAGCAACAAATTTTTAGATTAAATTTTGCCTGAAAAAATCGGATGTAAAGTTGGCGTGACCGGTTTGTAAATTAATCAATCTCTGATTGTTCCCGACTTCCGGTTTCTATTTTGTGGCTGACTCTTTACACTGTGACAAACAATTTCATGAACAGCAACAAATTTTTAGATTAAATTTTTCCTAAAAAATCGGATGTAAAGTTTGGCGTGAACGGTTTGTAAATTAATTAATCTCTGATTGTTACCGACTTCCGGTTTCTATTTTGTGGCTGACTCTTATACTGTGACAAACAATTTCTCGAGCAGCAACAAATTTTTAGATTAAATTTTGCCTGAAAAAATCGGAAGTAAAGTTGGCGTGACCAATTTGTAAGTTAACCGATCTAAAATCTTTTCCAACTTTGGGTTTTCATTTTGTTGCTGTCTTTAATCTGAGCAGGGGCGTACGCTGAAAGTGATTTTGGAGGAAGGGGTGGGCAATAGCCAAAAAGGCGACAGCAAAAAAGATAAGTAAACAGAGCGGCTTAGGCTTGTTTGCAATAATAAAAAATAGTCACCTTTAGCAAACAACCCATCTTTAAGAGGTCTTTTTGGGTTCCTGGAGAAGAGGACGGAGGAAGGAAGAATTGCCCCTCCTGCGTACGGATCTAACTCTGTAACAAACAATTTCGTGAGCAACAACAAATTTTTGGACAACACTTTACCTGGAAAAATCGGGTGTAAAGCTAGCATGGATAGTATTAATTTTGTTAAAATTAAAAAAAATCGTTATTTTTAAATTTTTTCTTATAGCTTTAAATTGACTCACCTTTATTCAATGTATTAGACCCTATCAGCATAAATATCCATGCTAACTTAACTCAAAGTTCAAACTGTTACCAGTTTCTCACGCCTAGTATGAGCAACAAAATCGTTTATTTGGCAACTAAAAAACAACAAATATTGGCTTTTATTTTAAGTTTTGCCTAATTTTCATTGGCAGTTTTATAGACTTTAAAATTAATATGAAATTAAAAAAGATGCATATTCTGCTTCTAAGAACTACAAACTACAACAAACTATTTAGCTTTACCCCTAAATTAAACGGAATCTATGTTTCATGGACATTTATCTTTGTTCTCCCTGACTTCTTAAATGGTTAAATGGTAACCCTAGTATTACCGCTTGGTGCTATGCCTTGGGCTGACCGTCACTCGAAATCGATATGTATAATTCGTTATCTACTTCCTTATTCTCTTTTAATCGTAGCACCTGTAGAAATAAATCTTTAGAGGCGCCACTGGCTATTAATAAACCGCATCATTACGACCGACATACCTAGCTCACTTTGGCTTATTTTTAACACTGGAACATCTTCACGCTTTTTTAAAGAAGAAAATTAATGACCCCTAGTTAGAAAATCACAAAGAGATGCTCTGGTGGCGCCACCTATGTTATGTCGACACATTCCCGCTTTTGATGAGGTTGAAATATGTTTAAATGTGCTTGACAGTCATTATTTTCTTGAAAACATCTTATAAACAAGTATTGCTGTCGCTTTAAAAAGGTAGTTACACACTTCACAACATGATTTAAAGTACCATTTAAAACTAAACATTTTTTTAGCTGTTTGGATCATGGGCGTATTCAGGGAGAGGCTGTCGAGGTGCAATTTCCCTAAGGATACAATTTTTTTTATTGTGTTTTAGTGTTTTTCCCCAAATAAGCACTTAAGAAATTTATTATAATATGGCAAATGCCTAGTGGGGATAATCCTTGTTCATTATTTTTCAAAAAATTAAGACACCCACGGTACGTTAGTATTTAGGCTTTTAGCCTTCGTGGATTGTCCAAAGATAAAAAAAACTTTGTTTTCTAATGACACAACCCCTTATCTGGATACTAAGCTAAAGATAGGAATCAAAGATGGAAGTTTTTCATTATATTTTTGTGTTATAAGTAAAAATTTAAAGTTTTCCGGTTAAAACAAAGTATTTTTACAGGAAAACTTAAAATTTTTTACTCATAACCAAAAATTCCATGAAAACTTTTATCGTAGATTCCTACTTTATTGCTTTAGTAATGCTTAATGGTGAGTTTATAAAAAAATTTAGCATTTATCATTTAACATTTTACTTTTAACATTTAAGATTTAGCATTTAGTAATTTAGACACTGTTTATAAAAAATTTAAAAATAGTTATTTGATCATGCGCATTGTAACAATTTCTCTAAGATCCTTTTTGAGTTTAGGCCAAACAAGTTGAAGAAGTTTGTTGTACATATCAAGAGACATCCTCTTGTACTTAAAAAATTGTTCATGGTCATTTTTCTTTAATTATTGCACAAAAAAATGATACTAGAAAAGTCTTTCGATGTTTATTTAAGTTAATCTTTAGCTTTATCTTTCAAAAAAGTGGCTGAAGGGGCAGATTTATCACGTAGATTTGATGTTTACTAAATAGTGCCGATCAAAACAATAATAAAACCAAAATTATTAAATTATGACAGTACAGAAAACACTCTGACATGCGCAGTCAAATTTTCATTTAGCATTTAATTTATGAAGATAAAAGTTGGTCAACTCTTAAATGATAAATGTTAAATCCTAAATGTTAAATGTGTTTTATGAACGTCTACATGAATCACCATAAGCCGAACTTTCGTTAAATTCTAAATGCTAAATGTTAAATGTTAAATTAAATGCTAAATTTTTGTTATAAACCCACCATAATGCTTAGTATATTAATTCAAATTTTTGTTGCTACCCCCTTAATTTTTTTAAATATTTTTATACAGGTAATTTCTAATTTTGGTAAAATTATTAAAGGGCTGATTGAGGTAGTTCTATGAAAAAGGTTTATATAGGGTGTTTCCTTACTCCGGTACGAAACTTAAAGGGGTGATTTCCTGTTATCTTTTCAAGAAAAGGAGTTAAAGTTTAAAAAAAAAAAAAATATTTTATTTTACATATCTTTAAAACCCTTTAGCTGATTTAGATTAAATTTGGTACACCTATTAAATGTAAATAAGCGTTTGTAAAATCTCTACCTAGATTAAGATTATTGGGTTTAGTGGCGTCTCAGTGGGCACCACAGCTAATATTATTGGGAGAAAAAAGTACTCCAATGACTTTTTATGAAGTTTTAATACCTTTCTTCCGATTAAGAAATTAATAATGAAACTTTTTAGTCTCTTGTATTTTTTTTTTAATATCTAGCTTCGTTTAAAGAAAAAAACATTAAGCCACTTTAATTTCTTCTAGAAACTACCCATAAACAACAAGATATAAAAAACAAAAATGAACGAGAAACGATAATTTGCCTTAAAATATATAAGCAGTCCTGTAATTTATCAAAAACTGTCATTTTCCTAATGTATCAAAATTGTTTATTTTTAATTTTGGATTTTATTCTGTGTTGTTTATGGACAGTGACGTAGCAACTATGGGGATAGGTGGGGCAGTGCCCCAGGCCCCCAAGCCTAGGGGGCTCTTGGAGGTTGAAAAAGGGCCTTCGGTGTAAGTACCGAAATACTGAAAACAAATGCAAGGAAAATAAAGAGGGGAGGACTTTTTTCTTTTCAAATTTTAGGGGTTTTACTTTAATTTTTTGCCCTACGCCACTGTTTATGGATAGTGTCTTAAATGACTTTAAGTGATTTTTTTCTCGAAAACGAAGCGAGATACAAAAAAAAAATACAAGAGACTAAACTATTGTATTATTAATTGTTTAATCAGAAAAAATTATAAAAACTTTATTAAAAGCCCGTGGCGTACTTTTTTCTCAATAGTATTGACTAAGGTGCCCACTGAGACGCCACTGGAGCCAATAATATTAATCCAGGTAAAGCTTTACAAGCGCCTTATTACATCAAATAAGTGTAACCAAACCGCCACCATAAGCAATACGTGTATTTAATTCATTTTACCAATTAGCAATCTACTCTCCTATAATTCACCACTGCAACGAGCGCGCCAACTCTAGCAGAATGAGATCAGGGTGCTGGCTTACCGCTTCCGCCTTTGTCGGACGGCGCGGCGACACGAGACAACTTACACCCCACCTCGAATATTTCCTATGCTTTTAATTCACGATTAGACGACCAGTTTGTTTCCCACACCCGTATATTCCAGGGGTATAAAGTACTCGTCAAGAGCTTTATAATAATGTGTCAAAAGACAACTTTTACCATTTATTTTTTTACAATTTGGCAGGGAAATATGACCATCCAAACTAGGTATTTAAGTAATTACTAAAGTACTGCCATTTAGTGGTGGGAAAAATATTCTTGAGTTATAAAGAACTCGTCAGGAGCTTTAAAATGAAGTGTAACACTGACCCCCTTTTCCATTTAATTTTTGCCCAATATGGCGCTTAGCTGCCACATTGACATTTAAAGTTCTCATTGATATGACAAATAAATGCAGACCTTGCTCACATACTAACGTTGCAAATTGCATCAGAATATACCAAACGGTGTAAATTTAAAATAGGGGTGGGGATTAAATCATCAATTTTAAGCGAAGAACCAATTGAAGGGCTTGGAGGAAGAAGATGTAATTTTCTAGAAACCTGCGGCAACTCCGATTTTGACGAAATTTGGTATACAGGGGTTTTTGGGGCGCTGTTCACGAATCTGAATTTTTTTTGGCGGAAAACGTTTCGTTCTTGAGATACTCACCATCAGACTTAAAATTTAAACTAATCCTATTTTTACTATATTCCCCTTCTTTTTGCACACAATTCTTGATTTAAAGAAAAAGTGGCACGCAATATTTGATTTTCACCTTTTAAAACCCCGTTTTTTACGTATTTTACATTTTTTCTGCATTAAATTGCATACCTATACTTTGACTTATTTTAATCCCAGTGTGCCATGAAGCCCTACGTGTATGTCTAATTGCCGCATTATCAAAGAAAAGCAACGCAAAATAATGTAAAAAATGTAGAAAAACGGGGTTTTAAAAGGTGAAAATCAAATATTGTGTGACACTTTAGCTTTAAATCAAGAATTGTGTGCAAAAAGAAGAGGGAATATAGTGAAAATAAGCTTAGTTCAAATTTGAACTTTGATGATGAATATCTCGAGAACGAAACGTTTCCGCCAAAAAATCAGATCGTGATCAGCGCACCAAAAACCTAGGTATACTAAATTTCGTTAAAATCGGAGTTGCCGCAGGTTTCTAGAAAATTACCGAAGAAGGTAACAAGCCACAATTTACAAAATGTTAAATTAGCAAAGTTAAATGATTTTTTTTCGCTTAATACAATTTTTTGATTTTGTTTTCTCATTTTGATACATTTTTGTATAAATATACTACTACAAAAGCAGTTTTGTGAAAGCCAAATTATTACAATTTAGGATTTAATTAAAATATTATAGTTTAAATACCTTAGAAATAAGAACGTGCCTTGTTACCCCCTTCCCCAAGCCCTTCAATTCTAAAACGGTATTTACCAATCGATTATGTTGACGTTTAAACAATGTATTATACGTCAAAGTTGTCACCAATTATTTCCGCGGTTATAATTGGTTAAACCCCTAAAATTAATGAAAATCTCACTGTGTTATTGCGTAAATATATTCTGATAAAAAAAAAAACTTTCTGGAGTGACCAATTAATTTTTAAAATTTATATTTATTATTTATATAAATATTTATTTATTTCTTTCTTTAAGAAACATTATAACGAAAATTAAAATAATAAGCGTTGCACTTTTCTAAGACAACCTGCCTCACAAAAATATGTGCAGCTAAAAAACGATATTTATGTGTCTGGAACAAGGAAGATAAACTTAATTTAATAAGGAGCGCTCGATTTTTATAGTTGTCCGAAAATATAGGTTATGTTTGTAACGTCACCTTTTTCCCATAATATTTTTATCTGACAAAATAAACCAATCCGTGCATACCATAAAATTTAATCACTAAAAAACATAAAACAAATTGTATTTTACCCTTAATAACGATTTAAACGTAAATTCCCTGTAAAAAAATATCCAAAGGTCAGTGACCCCTGTTTACAGGTTTTAAAATTCTCTTTAATTGCATTACTAATAACTACTCAATTTAACTATAAACAGTAAAAACTAAACATATATAAAAGACCAATGAATAAAAAGCAAAAAATAACACCACAACCTTGAAAAAAACCTTCCAGTACGATTGTAAACAAAGAATTACGGGAAAAGATTACGTCACAAAATTTAGCGAACATAAGCTTAAATGGGATCGAGCGCTCCTTATTAGAAAGTTTATTTTCCTTGTGTCTGGACGATTTTTGAATAGGTTAGTGATAAGGTCTGTTCGTAGAGAAATCACAAACCAGTCAGCGCCAATCAGATTTAATAAATACGTCTGGTGACCAGTTGGCAACCGGTCACCTGACTAAATAATAATACGCGATTGGCGCTGACTGGTTTGTGATTTCTCTACGAACAGAGCTTTTATAGTATTAAAAATAGTTCAGCAATCCGTTAAATTAGTAGAACCCTGTATAATTTATTGGTATTTTAATGGTACTTGTATCAAAGTTCGGCAACAGTGTAAATTCCTGAACAGGTTCAAATAGTTGTTCGGCCGTCTTCATCGGCCATTTCGTTACATCTTTGCAACGCTATCCATTATATTAAACGTCATAAAGAAATGCAGTTGCTTTGCTGGCTATCTTTAGAAATAAACTGACATTCGGGCCGACTTAATACAGGATGTGTATTGCACAGCCTCTTCCTCAATTAAATTTATTTCTAAAAAACTACATGCGCTATTTACACTGTTATTTTAACTTATAGTTATATTACCATAAGTCAGTGGTTTTTTCAACGTGTGGACCCCCAGGGGGTTGCAGAGGTTCAGTTAGGGGTCGTGAGAAGAGAGAACTATTTGATGTAAAAAAATTACTTTAGTTATATATTTACAAGGAAAATATTACCCAAAAGTTATACAGGTTCAGTTAAATAACATAACACATATAGGCAATGTGAGAAAAAAGACAATCCAACTAAATCCCGGCATGTAAACATGCGTGACTAACAATGCTTGTTTTGTTATTCTATTGCCTTCCGATGAACCAAACAGCGTTGCTCATATTGTATACAGGGTGATTCAAAAGTAAGCGGCATCCTTTCAGGAGCGTAATCCTTGCATAAAAATAAGGCAAAAGTTCCTATAAACATATGGCCGAAAATGCATATTAAGGGAGCTACAACCCTTTGAAAGTTACTGAAGAAATTAGGTTTTTATTTAATATCTTTATGATTAAAAAAGGAAGTTTTTGAAACTTTTCAAGGTTATATTTTTTTAGTGGCCAATTTTATGGTGAAACCAATTTTTCGCCTTGACGCTTCTAAGGGGTGGTTTTTAAGGGTGTAGGGAATAAAACCCTCACTAACTTTTCCCCTTTATAAGATTTTAACTTTTTGATAGCTTTTTCTGAAAGTCCAATGATTTTTACCAAAAAAGGTACTCTTGCCTCAAGTCGCTAGGGGCAATAGTTTTCGAGAAAATCGCGCGTAAACACTTCAATGCAGGATTGACCCCTATTTTCATTTGAAAAAAAAATTTTTTTCAATTTTTAAAATAAAGGCTTTGTAGCTTTTAATAAGACGAACAAAAAGTTCTTATAAACATGTGTCTGAAAATGCTTCCTAAGGGAGCTACGCCCCTTTGAATAGGACACCCTAAAGACGATGTTTACTCAATAACTTTTAAACGCTTTACAATTAAATTTTGAAAATTGGTGTACAGCATAAACATTTGATAAAGATTCTAAATTCAAGATTTTAAAATTAAATTCATGGGCGTCACATGCGGGAATTAATTTAATCATAAAGATATTAAATAAAAACCTAATTTCTTCAGTAACTTTCAAAGGGTTGTAGCTCCCTTAATATGCATTTTCGGCCATATGTTTATAGGAACTTTTTGCCTTATTTTTATGCAAGGATTACGCTCCTGAAAGGATGCCGCTTACTTTTGAATCACCCTGTATAATATTCATAAACATTTGTATGGTAACAAAAACAAATTAACAAAAATAAAATAAAAATAAAATCCTACGTCTACTCATTCATCCTAATGCAAGGGCTCGTGGATCCATTTTTTGCTACATGAAAAGTTAAGTCGTTTTCGAAATAAGCGATTTCTTTACTTCTTATTTTTAATTAAGGATTCCTAGACCATTTTTCCATATCACTACTAACAAGCTAATTTTTTGTGAGTAGTTTTTTTGACGAGACGACCAACTTTTTCCTAACAACAATTTCCGTTGGTGGTAGCATACAAGGGTAGCAGAGATTAAATATTTTGATTTGATAAATATCAATAAAACAGGACGGCGACTCACGCAATTTGTAGAACAATGTTGGTGTTAAATTATATAAATATTATTTAATCAACAAAAAAAAATCAGCTGGTTAGTAGTTATTTTTCACGACATCGTTAACCATACATATTGGTGGTAGGAGTCTTTGATTTTAATAAATTTTTGATATTTGTCAGATTAACACAGTTCATTCCTGCTATCCCTGTAAGCTACCACCAACAAAAAAAGCTCGTCTCGTCAAAATGAAGCTAATCACGAAAAATTAGCTTGTTAGTAACGACTTGAAAAAATAGAATCAAACACTGTAAGGTTTCAGTTGTTAATTCCCGTTTTTCTTTTTAACAAAAGGTATACAAATTGGCAGACTTAAATTCCAAGTGTAACATCCCTCTGGCAGTTTACCTCTATCAGATTTTCTTTAAGGTTACTTGCCAAATTGTCTCATTTTCAGCTGCAGTAAAAAACGGATTTAAGATCCAACTTTGCACGGTATTTCCCGATATCTCTATCTCTTGCACAAAGTAGTGTTCTAGAATATGGCTACAAAGTGAGCAAAAACATAAAACGTTATAGCCAGATTTAAAATTGTAGTAACAGAGGCGGCGGAGGGCGTGGGCGACGTGGACCACAGCCCACGGTCTCGCTGTTCGAGGGGCCTCGCGCCATAGATTTTGCATGAAAAAAAAGTTTAACAATGAGGACCTTATTTTTTGGTCCTCAATTTCTTATTCCCAAGTTATCATTTGTCGACAAGGGATCTCGCGGATACAACTTCGCCTGATTTTCCTTCAGAGGGCCTCGAACCCAGTATTTGGGCCGATCAAATGAAATAAGTATGTAATACCCGGAAGTACGTTGTATCCCATATAAGTTATCGGATCTTTATTCTTACTTGGCGTCCTATGTATAAGCCAAAAAAGTATCCCAAATAAAAAGTTAGAAGCAAAACAAAACAAAAGTTCCTCGCCTCTTACAATCACCACTTCCTATACATATTTTAATAAATTCAGTTGGTGGTCACTGTCCAGGACATGTCACCCATGCTCAGAGGCGCATTTACAACTTTGCCGCCCGTAGGCTATTTTATTTTCGCCGCCCCTTTGTATAACTTTTTTCAGATAAAAATAATTTTGAAGAGCAAAAAAAAGGTCCTTACCTTCTTTTCTTTCAAATTCAAATCTACGTACTAAATAAAATTCTAAATCATCCACAAAATTATTTCTTAATTCACCTTTAAATAGCTAATTCCACAGAAAATGTGCTTATACCTAAAATAGTACATTTACAGATAATTTTAGCAAAACAAGTTCGTAGTCCACGAAGACACAATACTTAAAGATACAACGTGCCGCCTAAAAGCGCTTATGTTCTACGCGCTGACAGGTATAATAGATGATAGTCCATATTGGTCGAATTTTTGCAACATCAAGTTTTAACTAAAGTCGGTCTATATAGGGTCGCGACATTCGGCCATATTACTTTAACGTGTTATGACGTCACATCTCCCATTTTTCGGCCATGTTGTTCAGTGTCGGAGATATACAGTTTATTGTATTAGTAGAACAACCGTTTACACAACAGTTTTTAATTATTATTAAGTTGTAAATTCTTTTACTTTAAATAAAAACATTTAGAATTACATCACTTTCAAAACAATGCAAAATGAAATGCGCAAATTCTAGACGCCACTGGATTGATTATCAGCTTTGATTTTACCCAGTCTTGCCAACTTTTCTCGGTAGAGTGCCCTTCCTTGCATCTCCGACCTCGAACCGCCTAAAAGTTGGGGATATGTCGCAACCTTATAAGTATAAACTAACCTTGGTTTTAACTTGTATTAGATAAAAAATTGTTTTTGTTTTATCTTAAATATCTAAATTGACAAAATTTGACTTAAAATATTAAAATGTAAATACTGACAAATTATGCTAGTTGGACTCTGATCGTTAATCGCCGCGACCCTTTAATTGTTTTCTATCACTGTATCAATCAATTTTAGTTTGAAAATGTAGCAAAGCTTCGAAACTACAGTCACAATCAGTGGCGTAACCACAAGAAGGGCAAAAAGACGGCGGTCATAATGTTAATAAATACAGTGATAGAAAACAAAGTTTTTTCCTATTTTAGTACTAAGAGATTGATTTTTAAAGTTATAGACTATTCGTTGCAAACTTCAAAATAGTTTTTATTAAAAAAATTATTGAGTTTACCTATCTACTTGCTAAAACTCTGGAACAGAAAAACAGCCTTAAACATAATCTTAGATTACACTTATTGAAATGCAGTTTGTTTGCTTGGCGTATCTTTAAAAATAAACGAGGCTTAAGTGGCTCTGATGCAGTAAATGTATGCAAATCCACTTATTAATGTTTTGTGAAGCTTTATATATCTTGATTAAGAAAGCGCCTTCTGCATTTTTGCTCTTTAGAGAACTATTTTAATTTTATTATGGGAACTAGATTTCTGAGCCAGCAATTAGAATTTGTTGATTTTATTTAGGTACTCACTATAATACCTGTACTTTAACAAAATAAGTGGACCAAGCTTAGTTTATTTTTGGTTCGATATATAAGATGGCATGTTGTTGCTTTTCCTACAGGCGTGCAAACAAGTTCGCTTTTCCGCACGCATTTTAGTTTTTTCTTTTACGCAAAGGTACAAAATATTGAACCAAATATTAGCGTAAAGAAGGATGTTCACGCACTTCATGTTTAAAAGAATTTTTGCTTGGGATAAACCAACTCAAGAGGTGGAAGAAACACATTCGGCAGATACCAATATTTCCACAACAAAATACTCCTTTAAACCGTTATTAACCTGCAAAATGCCACAAATTGTACTTGCACCATCAATATTAATAAATACAAGTAGAAAATTGGGTAACATTGTGTTAAAAAAATATATTTTGATGTTTTCTTTACGCTCGTAGAAAAAATAGCGGTTTTAACACGGGCCGAAAGTGCCTTTTCTGCACTCGACTGCTTGACCTCTACGCGTCGTTCGGTCAACTACAGTCGCGTAGGTGGCACTTTCAGCAATAGTTAGGAAATAGACAAATGCAAACAGGGTGTTTCAAAATTGACTAGAAAGACGTTTCCAATGAGTAGTGCGACATTTAAAGTCTCTAGAGGCGTCGACACAAATTTTAAAAGTTTATATTTCGAAATTTACGCCTATTAAAAAAACTATGTTTGTAGGACACTTATAATGAAGTTTATAAAATATTCTTTTAACTCTACTTATAAGTATGTGTACACAAAGTTTAAAAAAATCGTAAAAAGGTTTTTTTAAGGAACTTCCTTAATGGATAATTTTTAATTTCAAATTAACATATGTTCTAAAATGCACCTCCGTCGAGCTATAGACGTCGCAAGTTGTGTGAATAGATGATTTTTTTTATTTAAGTTTTTTGATTTGAAAAAAATAGAAAAAAATACCTTGTATCATAAAAACGCAGAGAGCCCTACAAAGAATTTTAGTGCCATCTTTCGTTTCATGAAAGATTCTTTAAATTTGAATACCCAGTGTCGAATTCGACATCAACAGAATGTCGCTTTACAAACCAAAAACCGGATTTTTAAGCGACATCACATTAATCACGCATGCGACACTTTGAAGTGATATAAGAAAATTTTTGTGTGTTTTGGCCCCTTCAGGTCCAATCCACCACTCTCCCCTTCCGGACTATGCTTTCCAGGGCTTCGTCGGCGGAAAATCTGAATAATCGAGCTCGTAGCTCCCAGAAATTCCAAAAAGAAAACAAATAATTCAACAATCGATGCAATTATGGATTGTGGAGGGAGGATAACCATCTTTTATGGCGGACAAGTTGAAAAAGTGGCAATCGGAATGTAGCAAATTGGGATGGCGCCACAGTAGCCAGTGGAGAGATTTTGGTATTGCTTTCCTTTTTTATTTTGTATCTATCTGTCCTTTTTCATTTTGTATCTCACTCTAATAATTCATGCTCATTGATTAAAAAATCTCCTCTGGCTACTGTGGCGCCACCTTAAGTTGCACCTTTCGACGGACACTTTTTAAAACATTCAGATGGTTATCCTCCCCTCCACCATCCATAGATGCAATGCATAAATTGTCGGCTGTCAAACCAAGATCTGCTACTGGTGTTACGTATAACCTTCACTTTCACTACTGACAGTTCCCATGGCACGCCCATCTATTTCCCGCTATTTGAGAAATACCTCGTGTTCACCACCAAACAGGATACCATCAGCTTATAGGAATCTTCGCTCACAGCGCTTAGATTCAGAAGAAAGATGCCGTCAATTTAGCGTGAATCTTTCCTTGATCCCCGAAGGTAAAAAACGTTCGTACGACACCTCTAGCCGCCACTCCGGGAAGAACTTTGTAGTCGTCTACGCACGTCCGCACTGTCCGGAGGTCAAACAAAGAGTCCAGCGCTTAGTGTACATGGACATAAATATTTTCCTTTGTACTTTCTGCATAGTCATGCAATTAATTTGGAGGTATCAATAATTTGCGTCACTAATTGTTAAAAATTAAGAACCAAAAAATAATCCATCTGTATTAATTGCATCTACAACCCGTAGAAAATTTCATTTATTTACGAAAGAATAAACGTAATTAATATTTTCCTTACCCAAAATTATTCGGAGAAAAACGCATTTCAAAAACACTCTTTTTGTGCTTAAACACCGAGAAAAAAGAAAGAGACTTCGGTAAAAAAGTCTTTTATTTCTGTTCTTCAGGTACTAAACTACGTGATATAATATAATATAAATAAAATAACCATACAAAAAGAATAATGACGTGGGCAATTTTTTAATGACCTAACAAGGGCCTTTTTCTAAGCTGGCATTGTTGTGGCGACCCGCGAAGCTCCTAATGGCAGGTTGTATTCTATTCTCGTAGGGGTTTAAATTATATTATGCATAGGTTAATCAGTGGCGTAGCAATATCATTAAATGTAGTTATTTTAGTGTTATAAGTAAAACTAATAAAGTGAGATTTTGAGCTGAGAGACGATATTTACAATAGCTTTGTTCGCGGGTTCGATTCTGAACCGGTTCTGGGACTATTCGCATGCGCAGCGTTCGCAGTTAGTAAAATCCTGAATTTTTAGTAATAGTTCTGTGTTCGCGGGTTACTATGGAATCAGTTCGTTACCGGATCGTAACCTAATTAGCAGTCCTGGGATTTTTGTTGGAACTAAAAGTTCAGTTCGGAATTTCATGCGCATTGTCGACATGGTCAGCTGTTTTCTGGTTTTGTGGTACAGAAATAAACCGTTGTATTACAGTTTATATGTTTCGCCACTTTTTATGCGGGTTAATATACCTGTTGAATATTTTTTTTAATATTTTTGTGATTCTGAGCGTATATAAACAAAGGATTTTTAATTGTATTCCGTATAAGTGTATGTATGCAATAAAATAAATAAAGATTTAATTAAAAAATATAGACAATATTACAAGATTTTACCATTTCTTGTTGTTTGAATTTTATCTTTAGTTAAATACACATACTTATGTTAAAATAGAGAGGAGGCAGGGAATCCCTCGTCTTCCGCCGAGAGTCCTCGAGTGGCTTTCGACAGTATAACAATTTACCTTTTTGTTTGAATTTATTTTTTTGTGTAGTATCCAATTTAACCATGAAAAATCCTAACCAAAAGGCTAGGTTAGAATACATCCTCAGCTGTATAGAAAATCGTTTGCGGTAAATAAAAATTCCGAACTAATAAATAACTAGACATGCGCTTTAAAACAATTCTAAACCAGTTCGATTCTGGTTCAGAATCAGTTCATTACTAGACCCGCAAACAAAGCAAATATTACATTATACAGATGTGGAAACCAACTGACCGACCATAGGGAATTGAAATTTAAAACTATTTATTATGCATTAAGTTGAAGTTTTCTCCAAACTTCTGAAATTTTATTCATAAGTCCTTATTTGTTAGAAAATAAAATTGGTTCGTATTCGCCGTTCTACATCTTTCCATATGTTTTCTATGGGATTCAGGGCGGGGGAGGGCGCAGGCCAGTGCTGTCAAACCAAGACCTGCTACTGGTGTTACGTATAACCTTCACTTTCACTACGGACAGTTCCCATGGCACGCCCATCTATTTCCCGCCATTTGAGAAATACCTTGTGTTCACCACCAAACAGGATACCATCAGCTTATAGGAATCTTCACTCACAGCGCTTAGATCCAGAAGAAAGATGCCGTCAATTTAGCGTGAATCTTTCCTTGATACCCGAAGGTAAAAACGTCCGTACGGCAACTCTAACCGCCACTCCGGGAAGAACTTTGTAGAAGTCCAATCCCCCATATGAAAAGCAAGCCCACAACACAACACTCTGAGATTAAAACGTTCATTTACAGGTGTTCTAACTAGTATCATCATAGTGTCATGTCATCTGAATTAAATATATTGTCTCATGTTTCATCAAGAAAAAGCAGCATACTCGGAAGGAGTATGCGTTTAGTATCGTACATAGTGTTGATTTATCAATTTTTTGCAAATGTACGATAGTGTATATCTCCCAACTATTCTTCTATTTTAAAGAAATACATTTTTGTTGTAAATTAAAATCTTTTTATACAGGGTGATTCAAAAACATATGCCATCGCTTAAGGGAAGATTCCTTAGCCAAAAATAAGACAAAAATGTCATATGAACATGGGTCCGCAAATACTTTGTTTCCAAGATACAGGGCATTTAATTTTTTATAATTTTTCTTTTTTTTAATATTTTTAAAACTACGCCAGCGATTTGGCTAAAATTTGGGACATAGGGTACATTTACTAGTAGGCTTATTTTGACTATAAGGAATTTGCTATATTTTTACCAGAGGCGTACTTGTGGAGTAGACACAAAATATTTTTTAATTAATACATGTACGCCACTGATTTAAATAAATTTTGATAGCGCAATTAAATACTTTACTAAATGCTTAACAAAACTTGTCTCTTAGCATTTTTTCGAATTTCGTTTGGTTTTCCGAATATTTGCGATTTTAATACGGGCTGCAACTACTGACCTCCACCAACGTTAAGCTATAAAATATCAAAGAAGGCTTTGAAATTAAAAAAAAACAATTGCTTTAAACTTGACAAATTGGCTATTGTATTACCACTATTGTTTTTATAATAAATTTTTGTTCTAACTCATTAAAAATGCCTTTTATTAATTATAGTTCGTCAGAGTTAACAGATATGTTGTTAATCTATGGCGAAACCAGACAAAATTCAAGAGAAGCCGTCAGACATTATGCTGAGAGCTGAGAGATACCCGCTACGAAAAGCCCCTAGTAAAACTATTTTTGAGTACATCGTAAGGTGTTTAAGAGAAACTGGCTCTCTCAAACCTGTAAAAGCAAATTCCGGGCGTTTAAGATTTCGTCGTACAGTTCAAGCTGAAGAAGCAGTACTAAATTCGGTAGAACATGATCCTAATATCAGTACCCGAATAATTTCCAATGAACTAGGAAACATTTCTCAAGCTTCGGTAGTGCGAGTTTTGCAAGAACAACAACTAAAACCATATCATTTTACAAGGGAACAAGAATTCCAACATGACGGAGAACCACCACATTTTGCGGCTGAAGTAAGAAGATTTTTAAATGAAGCGTATGGTCCTCGCTGGATTGGTCGTGGAGGACCAGTCGCATGGCCACCGAGGTCACCAGACATCAATCCCTTAGATTTTTATCTCTGGGGACATGTTAAAGAAATTGTTTACAAAAGAGTCGTGAATACGAGGCAGGAATTGTTACAAAGGATAGAGGGGGCATTTGAAACAATAAGACAAAATCGTACTATTTGCGCAAAAGTACGCAAATCTTTAGGACGAAGACTAAGAGCATGCGCAACGAAGCTGAAGGAGGACATTTTCAGCATCTCATTTAGTCACTTTTTAAGTTAAATTGCAGGTTAGTTTTTCTTTTTTGAAATTAAAGCACTCTTTGATGATTTTTATAACTTAACGTAGATGGAAGTCAGTAGCTGCAGCCCGTATTAAAATCGCAAATATCCCGAAAACCAAACAAAATTCGAAAAAATGCTAAGAGACAAGTTTTGTTAAGCATTTAGTAAAGTATTTAATTGCGCTATCAAAATTTATTAAAATCAGTGGCGTACATGTTTTAATTAAAAAAATATTTTGTGTCTACCCCACAAGTACGCCTCTGGTAAAAATATAGCAAAGTCCTTATAGTCAAAATATGCCTACTAATAAATGTACCTTATTTCCCAAATTTTAGCCAAATCGCTGGCGTAGTTTTAAAAATATTCAAAAAAAAAATTATTAAAAATTAAACGCCCTGTACAGGGTGTTCCACTAAGAGAGGTAGTCGGCCATATCTCAGAAACCATTCGTAGTCGAAGTTTAAATTAAAAATATTTTTAGTAAAAGTGACCAAGATAAATTGCTGGAAATTATTTTCAAGTTCGTAGGATGGCCGCAAGGGGGCGTAATTGTAAACTCAAAATAGAAATTGCGTTTTTGTCAAAAATATCCCAAATTATCATATATGAAAAATTCTTTTTTAGCATTTACACCAAGTTTAGAAACTATTTTATTCGGAGTATTTTTTTCGATCTTTTAAGTTAAGGGAGGGGGAGGGTTAAATGTTACTTTGGAAAAACGTCTATAACTTTTAATTGACTGCATCGATTTTAATGAACTTAGTTTCGTTTGAAAGGTCTTTTCTGTGTGCTTGCTATGGATTATTAACTTTGTCAGTTCAGCTCTTTTCTTAGCCGGTAGGTGGCGCTTTTCGGAAAAGTCACAGATTTTTGTAGTTTTTTCGGAAATTTTAAATACAATGATATATACCTTTTCATATATTTAGATACAGAAAAAAATTCCTAACAATGTAGCGAAAACCGAAATTAAATATATCTTTTCAAACCGAATATATTAGCGAAAATAAGACGTAGAAACGTAGCGCCTTTGACGACACAGCATTTTCTACCTACCTATAACTACACTATCTTATCAAGCAAGCTTTGGAAAAAAGAGAATGCTGAAATGTCAAAAATTCAACAACTTTCATTTCAAAATATTATTTTTAGTGCTGTGTCTTTGTTATTGGCTAGTATTACTTAGTGTATTGTGTTATTTAAAAATGCCTTTGTTGCTGCAAGAAGCGATTGATATTATTGCTGTTTATTTTGAGTGTCTGCAAAATGCGACTATAGCTGCAAGGCAGTATGCATTGAGATATCCTTATAGACGCCGGTATGGCAGCAGAATGTTTACTTCTTTAGCAAATCGCTTTCGTACCACGGGAAGTGTCCTTCCCCAATTACACCGCAGACGCCGTACCAGCAGAACTGAAGAAAATGTCATCAACGTTTTAGCTTATGCAGAATTCAATCCTCAGTTAAGCGTTCGCGTAATTTCAAGTGATTTAGGTATTTCTCAGACTACAGTATTTCGAATACTGAAGGAACATAGGTAATTATTAGATTATTATTACCGTAAAACGGGGCTACTTTGGCAGATTTTGGGTCATATTTGGCAATAAATTTTAAATCTTTCCAAACACTTCACAAGAAAAAATATCGTTGTAACAAATATCACCGGGGCTGTAGATGCTGAATTTGAATAAAAAATATCGAAAGTTAACTGAGAAAAATGAAAGTAGACTGCTTATAAAGTCTTCTTTGGCACTTTTTTTTAATGATCATTTTTGTTCTAAAATATCACAAATTAGCTTTATTAAAATAACGTTTTTGTAACAAAAATGCACTTGTTTATTAAAAAATAACAACTTAATTCTAATAACTCCACGTATCAACGTAAATCATTGCACAAAACAACATGCAACAATATAGCAACAAATATAAACTTTGACCCTGTAGATAACAATATTTGCATTTTTATTAAGTAAATAATAATTATTATATTATTATGGGATTATAATGTCTATTTCTGAGTCGTCGCTGTCGAACTCCATTTCCTCGCAATTTAAGTAGTTATAATATAGATTCGTTCTTTTCTCATTCCCAGCGTTTGCAGTGTGCGCAGGCAAGCCAATCGAAAATCTGTCGATCAAGAAACCTTCGGACATTCATTGCGTTATGGGCTGGACAGCCATCGTGTTGGAAAAATATTGTTTGTCGGAAGAGTGGTAAAATTGGAATAAGGGAATGTTGAGGAAACATGGACAGGAGGTCCAGGGTTGTCCTAAAAGTGTAGCAAGGAGCTACAAGGTTCTATTCCAATTTTGAAAGATAGCTTAGGGTAAGCTAAGAAAGATTGAGAAGGAAGCTAAGTGAGAGGTAGTCCTAGAAAGCTGTCAACTGAGGAGGGAAAAGGAAAGGTTAAGACCGCGGTTAGTTGCGGAAAAGTAAGATTTAGTAAAGAAAGGTGTTAATGGAAAAATCGCAGTTACAGTTAAGAATAAAATCATTGGGAATGATAAGTAAATTAAATAGCCGGGGACAACATGTTAAGTAAGAAAGAAGTAAGAATAATGTTAAGGGAAAAAGCTAAGTTCGATCCTAGGCAGGGAAATCAAAAGTTTTGCTATGGCCTGCGTGCCTAAACAGCAAAAAAATTCTGTAAAACATAAGGGAACTATAAGAGTTAATAAAATGTTAGGTTAAGGATTAGATTTTAGGAAAATTGTAAATATGTTGGAGAAAAAAATAAAGAAAGGGTTAAGTGTATGTCACCCTCACAAGTCACCTCTAAGCAGGGGGTGTTGTGGAGTCTATAAAAAGCGGAAAATAACGCAAATCGAGACAGTCCAGTCCAGACCGTCATAGGGGTAACATCAAAGTAGAAGCACCATGTAAACAACAGCACCCAGTCAGTCAGCCTTGGAGACCTGGAGACCGTCGTCGTAGAGTAGAGGGGACCTGCTGCTTTTAGACTCCACTTGTTTTGGTTATCGAGGTGCCTTGTGAGGAACTGCATGGAGCCGCAGTATTAAAGAAATTATAGTTGTTTTCTTCGAGTTAGTTTACAATTTCAGGGCAGCAACTTAGGCCGATACTAGGTATCGGCTTAGCAGAAAAATCGTAAACGCTGGTAAATGCAGATGCCGTAGGAAATTCCGTCGGCATCCATCTTCAGGAAGGAGGGACGCAACAAAGAGGCGGCCGTCCACATAAATTAGTGTTGGCACGGCGCTTTTCGTCCATAGGGTGATGGTAAAACTGCAGGACGTGGGGAACTTTAGAGACGACGGAGGATCCAGGGATGCAGAAGACATAGAGACGTGGGGAAGGTGTTTAATGAAAGAAGGCAACATATAGGAACCAGATAAGAGGAAATCGGCGCTGGCAAGTGAGGGGATTTTGCACACAGTCCAAAAAAGGGAAACATACGGAAACTTGGGTTGCTGAGGCAGTAAGTGCACGGAGGCACTTTAGGGCTTAACGGAGGAAACTACAAGGCTTCGGGGAAGCGAAGCCGAGGTGGCAAGTCAGGGGACTTTGCCGGTTGACCTAAAAGGGACTCGTGGTGGAAAAGGGGTTGCAGCCAAGCTAGGGTAAACAGTAGGCTCGGAGGGGGCATCAGGGACGTCAAGGGAGCAGTGGACACCTGGAAGAGGTGTGGCAAGTCAAGGGACTTTGCGGATAAGCTCAGGACGGATGCACGGAGTCTAGGTGCTGGTATAGAGCCCTAGGTGGTTTGCAGACCTTACAATAAGCTGGAGGAGCTTTAGGAGGGTCAGCAGGGGGAAATAGAACTTACCTGGAGGAGCTGAAAGGTCAGCATTTTTAGAGAACCCAAGGAACGTAGAAAAGGAATTGCCAGTGCCCTTTGGAGCTAGGGTGAGTTGCCGGGTTAGAAACCGGGAGAAGAAGAGTTGCCGAGTCAGAAACCGAGAGAAGAAGAGTTGCCGGAATTATTAATAACCCCGCAACTTGGGGATTTAAGAAGATACCCTTGGCAAGTGAACGAGAAGGACAGAAACCAACAGAATGGTACCAGGGCTGTCGCGCACGCCTGTCAAACGGGTGTTACCGCCCAGGCACGCTGGACAGGTGGATTCAGAGGGCAATGCCGCCGCAGGGTTCGAACCTGCAACCAACGTGAGCCCTCAAAATTTTCCCGGAGTTCCCGAACAGAGTCTCATGGAGCCTGCAAATGAGCTAGCCGGATCCGCAGGCAACATGGGAAGCCTCCCGGCAGTCCAGAGCGCCGGGGCTATTCCCAAGGGAATAAACAGGAACACCGCGGAAAACAACGAGATGTTTACTAATATTTAAGGTGGTTTTCGAATGTCTCTCTAACACGTGTTACACCTTAAGACAGTCGCGCCCTAGTCGATCGCTAGTAATATACCCTGCATTTGCACTTAGCAGGTGAAAGAAGGGATAGACTCTTAAGTCTTCTTTCAATTTCTACCGTCGAGCCAGTTGGTACTTGAGGCAATTCTTTCAAGTGAAGAAGTCAGGAAAACAAGAGAAAATTGCGTATCCGGGTTAGGAAAAATTCGCGTTAAATAAAAAAAAAAGAGGCTTAGCGAAATGTTGATTTGCCTACGACTTTACTCAGGAGGATTGGCGTTTCTGACTTAGTTTAAAGT